>CAUYSK010013439.1:0-52531 GCA_963575035.1 Avahi laniger | reverse complement strand
CGAATTAATTTCTTTCTATTTTTGGTAGAGACGGGGTCTCGCTCTTGCTCAGGCTGGTCTCGAACTCCTGAGCTCAGAATGATCCGCCCACCTCGGCGTCCCAGAGTGCTAGGATTACAGGCGTGAGCCACCGCGCCCGGCCCTACCCAGTTTTTTAAATGTTATTATATTGCACAATCATGGTATAATTATCAAAACTTAGAAATCAACATTAACACAATATTACTAATTAAGCTAAAGTTTTGATTCAGAGCTCACCAGTTTTCCCACTAATGTCCTTTTTCTACTCTCAGATCTGACCTAGGATCCCACATTGCATATTGTTGTCAGTCTCCTTAGTCTCCTCCAATCTGTGACAGTTCCTCAGTCTTTATTCTTCTGTCATGATTTTAGCACTTTTTTTTTAAGACAGGGTCTCACTCTGTTGCCCAGGATAGAGTGCAATGGTACAATCATAGCTCACTGTAACTTGAAACTCCTGGGCTCAGTGATCCCACTGCCTCAGCCTCCAGAGTAGCTGGGACTACAGACCTCAAGCAATTCTCCCGCCTTCGCCTCCCAGAGTGCTAGGACTACAGGTGTGCACCACCACACCCACCTAATTTTCACAAAAATATTTTGTAGAGACAGAGGCTCACTATGTTGCCCAGGCTGGTCTTGAACTCCTGTCCTCAAGTGATCCTGCCGCCTTGGCCTCCCAAAATGCTGGGATTATAGGCGTGAGTCACCATGCTCTGCCTTGACACTTTTGAACAGTACTGGTCAGGTATTTTGTAGAATATTCCTCAATTTGGATTTGTCTGATGTTTTCTCATGACTAGATTGAGACTATGGATTTGGGGGGAAATACCGCAGAAGCTGTGTGCCCTTTTCAGTGCATCATTTCAGGGAGTCCGCTATGTCTGTATGTTTTACTAGTTGTGATATTAACCTTGATCACTTGGTTAATACAGGGCTTCTAGTTTTCTCCACTGTAAATTTATTATTTTTCTTTTTGCAAAAATAATATTGGAGGAGACAGAATTTGAAGCTATACAAATATCCTATTTTTCTTTAAACTTTCAGAACTTTCATCCATTAGTTTTAGCATTCATTGGTGGATCTTGCCTGCTGCAATTAGTACCGTTGTACTCTAATGGTGATGATTTTCTAATTCCCTAATTCCTACAGTTTTTTTTTTTTTTTAGAGACAGGGTTTTGCTCCCTCACCCAGGCTGGAGTGTAATGGCATATAGTTCACCGCACCTTTGAACTCCTGTGCTCGAGCAATCCTCCTGCCTCAGCCTCCCAAGTGGCTGGGACTGCAGGCACATGCCACCATGCCTGGCTAATTTTTCTATTTTTTTGTAGAGACAGGATCTCACTCTTGCTCAGGCTGGTCTTGAACCCTGGGCCTCAAGCAATCCTCCCGCTTGGCCTCCCAAAGTGCTGGGATTACCGGCATGAGCCACTGCTCCCAGCGCCTTCTGTGTTTTTTTTTCTTTTTTCTCCCTGTCCTCCTCCGACCCTTCTATTTTTATTAATTGAAATTCTTTTGTAGGGAAAAGTTGTTCTGTCTCCCCTGTTTATTTATTTGATCATTTATTTATATTCTAAAGACTCAGTGTTATTTATTTTATTCTTTGGATTATAATCTAATTCTATGATTCTTTATTTTGTTGCTCAAATTATTTCAGCTTTGGCCGTTAGGAGCTCTTCTGGATTGGCTTCTGTATCTTTTTGCTTTTTTTTTTCTTTCCTTGAGACAGAGTCTCACTCTATTACCCCGGCTAGAGTGCAGTGGCATCATCATAGCTCACTGCAACCTCAAACTCCCAAGCTCAAGCCATCCTCCTGCCTCAGCCTCCCAAGTAGCTGGGACTACGAGTGCACACTAATTTTTCTATTTTTTGTAGAGATGAGGTCTCACTCTTGCTCAGACTGTTCTCGAACTCCTAAACTCAAGCAATCCTCTTGCCTGGGCCTCCCAGAGTGCTAGGATTACAGGTGTGAGCCACCATGGCCAGCCTCTGGCTTCTGTATCTTTTTGACATGTTCCCATCCTGGCACAAGATGCTCCAGTCTCATCTTGTATTTTCCTTGCCTCAGCCCTAGAATCAATCACTTCTCCACGGAGCCCTGATTCTTTCTATTGAAGACTGATATTTGGAAACCAAGATCTGGGCACTAGATGTGATCATTGCTACTGGGATACCGCTGCTTCTAGGCCCTCAAGAGACAGAGCTAGGAAATAGTTGTATGTGTACTAAGCCACATATATATACACATCTATATTTATTTCTGTATGTATTTGTGCATATATATTTTTAAAACATGGGTCGATACTGAGACTTAGCATGTTTATACACATGGTTTCATACTATAAATATTTTTCTGCAACCTGATATTTTTTGTTTGACATTTGATTTCTAAATTTAACCATATTGATATATATATAATTCTAATTGTTCATTTTAACAATTATTTTAATAGTAGTCTTTTGTATGATTCATCCTCTGTATTATTTCTAAGAGCCATAGAGCTGCCAATTGTAAAGATTATTGTTAGTCACTCACACTTATTTGTAGGTAGTAGGCAGTTGAAAAAAGGAAAGTTGGTTGCCCAGCTCTCACTCTAGGGACATTGTAACTGTCACATTCATAGGGTGACCCTCTCTTTTGAGGAACACAGTAAGAGAGTTTTGTTGAATGGCCAACCACCCTGTTCCTCTGGTCATGGTTCTTTGTGAATGATACTTGCATGCTGTATAACTGCATCAAAACAGAGTTAATGAAAGAGGAGGGTATCTGTCCACTTTTATTCTTCTCCCCCACCCCCACTTGAAGTGTCCAGAGACTCCCATTAAAAAGATAGATGATCCACTGGCACCAGTTGATTGTGGCAAGGTAGTGTCGAGATCATGGGCTTACCCTGGATCTGGATCTATGTTTTTAGTCTCATTATCATACTACACTGCTGAGGGAAAAGAATAGATTGGGAATTAGAAAGTCTGAATTCCAGTCCTTGCTGTGCCACTAACTCATCGTGTGACCTTGAACAAGTTATACCCCCTGTCTGAGCATCCAGTTGCCAATGTGTACAATGACAGCATTGGTTTAGAAGGGCTCAATGATACATTTCTACTCCAAACTTCTGTGGAACATCAGATTTTAGTCAACTGGGTCCCCAATCACAGAAACATACCAAAGCGTCATTGTCATAGATTCAATTCTGGGATGGAAAAGAACCTTGAATTGAAGGTAGTTATTGCAGTCCAGCCTCCCTCGAGAACTTGAAGTCCTGCTAGAGCCGCCATAAGCAGTTCTTCAAACACAGTTTTTACACATCTTTTCGCTAATGGCCCATATAAAATTAAAACTACCTGCTTACTCATTCATGAATCCAATCAGGGAAGTATGAGATTGACAGAACTGGAAGGAATCAGTATTCCCCTCACTGAACAGTTAAGAAAAATGAGGCCCAGAGAGTGACAAGGCTTTTCCCGGGATTACTCAGCAAATTACAGGTAAAAAATAAATTCTCCAGCAATATTATCAAAAGACAGATTAATCTTGGTTTCTTTGAAGACAAAGAATTATTTCTTCAAGCAGAAAATGCAAGTTATCTATAAGAAGGAAAAACAGCCAGATTGCAAATTCTCTTTTTTTTTTAAGAGATGAGGTCTTGTTGTGTTGCCCAGGCTGGAGTGTAGTGGCTATTCACAGGCATGATCATAGTGCACTAAAGCCTTGAACTCTTGGCCTCAAGAGATTCTATCCAAGTAGCTGGGACTACAGGCATGTGCCACCACACGTGGCTCAAATGTAAACTCTTTAAGAGAGCATAAGCCATGGCTTTGCTTTCCCCTCCCCCCTCCATCTCCTAATCTTGCCTAGCACAGGGCTGGGTAGTTCTAGAAACTTCCTAAAGTGACTGGAAATATTAATGAAAGAAGGAATATATTCAGTGCATATGGGAGTATGTCTTTGTATTATAGAAACCTGTGCCTGGTCTCTATCCTCACATCAGGAGGCTGGGGTACCTGGCCAATGATATGTACAACTCTGGGTTTGTTGCCAAGTACCAAGCAAAGTGCTTCATACTGGAGGCTTTGAGAACAGGCGTCTGGGACAGGAGGAGGGATGGTGTAATTCTTAGTTGACTACACTCCTTTGCCCTTCAGGTCTCAGGTGTCATTTTTGCAGAATACCTTCCCTGATGTCTCCTGATCCCCCATGATAGTCAGTTTCTCTTTGTAATCCCACAGCCCCTCTCCTTTCCTCTGTCATGGCCATTATCACGGGGCTTTGAAATTGTCCATTTACTTATCTGTCTCCCACCATACCAGACTTGGAACACTTGAAGGCAGCTGCTTTGTCTTGGTCACCTTTGTAATCTCAAGACAGGATAATACAAGTTCAATAACTATTTGTTGAGTGTAAGGGACACTTGTAATTTTCAGTGCCCCACATCCGAACCTCTGCTCTATGTGGGGAGACTCCTTATGAGTCTTTCTAAAAGGCAGAAAGCCTAAAATAGAAGCAGAAAACACAATATGCTTGTTTTCCCAGCCTCCCTTGCAGGTAATCATGTATCCTGCAATCAGATGCATCCGCCCAAAACTTTGAATCAGAAGCTGGTGACATTGAGAATCCTCCATTCTTTCATTTTTTTATTTTTATTTTTATTTTTTAGAGACGGGGTCTTGCTTTGTCATCAGGCTGTAGTGCAGTGGGTGGCACAATCATAGCTCACTGCAGCCTCCAACTCCTAGGCTCAAGTGATCCTGCCGCCTCAGACTCATAAGTCTCTGGGATTACAGGCACAAGCCACCATGCCGGGGTGGAATCCATTCTTATGTCACAATGGGAGCAGCAGCTGGCATACAGAATTTCCAGGGAGCAGTGACAATATGCAGGATCCAGAGAGGGCAATGTGGATGGTCATAGCAGTCAATGTCACCAGACTGGTTTGGGTGGTATGATTTGGGTTGTGGGCTGAGTACTCACTGCCTTGCCTCTCTCATGCCAGCCTGTTTTCCAAGGCTTCCCTTTAATTCTCTGAAATCCTCCGTGCCCTTTTAATAAATTTTTCTGTTGGAATCAGCAAGAGTCAGTTTCTGTTGCCTACTACTTAGAACTCTTGTTATGCTCTGAATTGTGTCCACTTCCAACCCAAAATTCACATGTTGAAGCCCTAACCTTCTAATAGCTCGGAATGTGATTATATTTGAACATAGGGCCTTTAAAGAAATAATTAAGTTAAAAAGAGGTGTCAGGGTGGGCCTTAATCCTGTCTGACTGGTGTCCTTACAAGAAGAGGAAATTTGGACACACAAAGAGACACCAGGGGTGCACATGCACAGAGGGATGATCATGAAGAGGCATGAGAAGGAGGCCACCTGCGAACCAAGGAGAGAGGCCATGGAAGAAATCAAACCTGCCAACACCTTGATCTTGGACTTCCAGCCTCCGGAACCATGAGAAGATTAATTTCTGTTTTGTAGGCCACACTGTCTGTGATATTTTGTTATAGCAGCCCCAGCAGACTAATACAAACCTTGACTGAATTTGATGATTAAATCAATGGATGAATAAATTATTCCTGGTCAGTCACAAGGCAGCCATTGGAACAAGATTACTGTATGCAAATAGGGCAAGACAAGGAGGAAAAGACAAGATGTGAAGCCAAGCAGGAACCTAAGAAAGCAATGGACTTGGAAGTGCAAAGCAGAAGGTAAGAATGGAAGCCTGGGGGGATTCCCTAACCCCAGTGAAAGTGTTTATAGGGGCCTCAAGACTGAGGGTCTTAGAATGAACATGTAGGCTACTATGGAGACATCCTGACTTCAACAGCAGAGATGGGTTCAAAATCTCACCCCATCACTTGCTCAATACGTGGTTCTGGGCAAATTACTTAGCCTTTCTGAGCTTCAGTTTTCTCATCTGTAAAACAAAGATGAAAGATAATACCTATTTCATGGAGTCATTAGGATTAAATTAAGTAAGAAATTATATATAAAGATGCCTATCATCTAATAAATGTTAATCCCTCTCTTTATTCCTTGGGCTATGGGAAAAGAGAGGAAGTGGAGATCTAGTAAAGAGAAAGCTGAAGAACTTCTTGGGCAATGTACAATGTTCAAAGAGTGTGATGAACTCAGACATGCTCTGGATATATGGGTCTGGGCAGCAAGAAGCCAGAGTCTAGGCAGCAAGTGATACTGATAAGAGTCTAATGGGAGGAACACTGTGGTTCTGGGTTATCAATCTGCTCATAGCCGTATGCCAGCCAGTGGCATAAGGAGCAGAATCCATCCCTGCTCCCTACCTGGGTTAGCATCAGGAGGACTTATGCAGATTGACAATCATGGGGCAGGTGTATTAAGTGGGAGAATTTCAGCTGAAGGCCAGTTGTACAAACTGAACCAGGGTTTACACCAGGTGTATCAAAAACCAGGTCTAATTCTTGGCCCTACTTGCTATTTAGAGGGGAGGCAGGCTGTCCTTTTTTTGGTCAGTATTGGCTCAGAAACTGAGCAGAGCTTTGGCTCAATGGTATAACATGAATAATAGTTATAATTTATGAGTAATTACTATGTGCCAGGATTTCACATACCTCCTCTCCCTACCTCATCACAACCCTTGGAGGTGGGAACTTTTTTCCAGAAAAGGAAATTGAGTTCCAGAGAGGTTAAGTAACTTGTCCAAAACTCTACAGTTAATAAGTGGTAGGGCCAAGAGTTTGAAAAATTCCAAAGTTTGCTGGCTAAAGAAAAGAAGAGGTTTTAATTGTTGGCAATGTAAGGAAATTTCTTAAAGGGAATTTTCTAATATTACAACAGATCCCTTACAAGTACAATATACCTCCTAACATCTCCATATGGGCCTAGTCTGAAACCTTTGATACTTCTACCAGAAACCCATATAACAGAGGGCAGCCCTGTGGAATATTTTCCACAGGAAACATCTGCCGAAATATTTCGAAGGCTATAAAGTGTCCCAAGGGCGGGGAGGGGGAAGCTGAGACCAATCACAAGCACAGTGATAAGTCCAGGTACCAGGTGGACTGAAAGAGAGAGAAAACGCAGGTTTCCTGCTTTCCGCTCCCTCTGGAAGCATGCTCTGGTAAAATAAACTCTTTCCTGGACTCAGGTTCCCAGGTTAGTGATCTGGTTTTCTTCTAATAGGAAGTGAGCTGTCTCTCAATCAGGAGGTGGGGGAGGGGAAATTATTGCTAATTACAAGAAATATGTACATGGAAAGTGTCGGACATTTCATGTCTTTACAATTAAGTGACCTCTACTTAATATTCTTAGAGTCAATCAGTGCCCAGCCACAGGACAGACGTTCTTTCCTTGAGTGTTTACAAGAGAATCAATTTTAAAAGATTTTTAAATCCTTTTTTGTTTAAAGAAACTAACATAATAGAAAGAAAAGTTTGAGTCTCTGCCAAGGAAAGTCTTTCTGAACCTTCTTTGGCTCAGATCAACAGCACTTCAAGGTCTTTCAATAAACCAAGTCACTGGACTCAAATAGAAAATTCCTACCAGGAAACAAGATGTTTTTTTTTAATGGGATGTCTTTGAGTTGAAATAGTCTATAAGCACCCTGAATGTACTGGTCAGACTTCCTTATATTTCAACTCCACATGTGGTTGATGAGAACTGCTCCCCGTGTGCCAGGCACTGAGGAGCCAGGAGTAGGAATCCATCCTGGTCCTTGCTCTCCAAGGGCTCCCAGTCCGGGAAGAAAACAGACTGGTACTCGCAGCTGGTACAAGGGAGTGAATGAAAGGATGGGGAAATGGGACAGTCTGAGGGGGACTGAGCACACAACATTGTTAATGGGTTCTAAATTGGAATTTGGGCTCTCTGAGTGGGAGGAGAGAAGCTCTTTAGTCTTCTCCCAGAGTGATGAGGGGAAAACCTCCTTATCCGGAGATAGAGGGGAATTATCTTTTCTATTTCCTTGGGCTATGGGAAAAGAGAGGAAGTGGAGACCTAGTGAGGAGAAGGCTGAAGAACTTCTTGGGCAATGTACAATGTTCAAAGAGTGTGATGACCTCAGACATGCTCTGGACACATGGTCTGGGTGGCAAGAAGCCAGAGTCTAGACAGCAAGTGATACTGATAAGAGTTTGAAGGGAGGAACGTTGTGGTTCTGGGTTATCAATCTGTTCACAGCCGTATGCCAGCCAGTGGCATAAGGAGCAGAATCCATCCCCGCTCCCTACCTGGGGTTACCTTCTCCTTGATCTTCTCTGCAGCCACTGCAGGCCCACCCCTCTATCCATTCATTCAACCAGCACTATGTGCCAGGTAGTGCGAGGCAATTTATATATATTTTCTCATTCAACCCTCATAGCAACCCTGTGAAGTTGGAACTATTGCTCCTCTGGACCATTGGGAAACCAAAGGCAAGGAAGGATAAGCAACCTACTCAAGGTCACACAGCTAGTATGTGGTTCAACTGAGATTTGCCCTTAGTCTGTCTCTGAAAGCCTGTGCACTCTCCACTATGCTGAAAAGCCAGAGATTTCTTAGAGATAAATTAGGATTCTTGCCTTTGAACAACTTGTTCAGTGGAGGAGAAAGACACGTGAATGGTTTGTTCATTTATTAAGTCATTTGACAATATTTATTGACTGTTCACTATTTATTAGTTGATCTTGCAAAGCAGAATCAGACATAATTCCCTACTTTCAAGGAACTTATGGTCTTTAGGAGGCTGACAAATACAAACAAAATATTACCTCAGATAAAATTGACAATATAATTCTCTAAGAAAAGACATTCTAGGGCTGGGTGTGGTGGCTGGCGCCTATAGTCCCAGCCACTCGGGAGGCTGAGGCCACATGATCACTTGTGCCCTGGTGATATGGCGAGACCCTCATCTCTAAAATTTTTTTAATTTTCAAAAGAAAAGACATTGTAAGGCTTCAGGGAACAGGAGAGGATGGAAGTCTCCCTGGGACAATGGGGGATCGATGTACAAAGGAAGAGGGGTCATGTTTGAATGGAGATGTAAAGAATGTGTAAGAATTTGCCACAAGAAGCCTCTAGTTGTCCAAATGCACCATGCTGTCTTGCCTCTGAGCCTTTACACATATTGTACCTCTACTTAGACCAGTTCCCTGTTCCCCCTTCCTGACCTGGTTAAAACTACACTTCTTTCTGGTATCAGCTTGAGTGACACTTTCTCCTGGAGACCTTCCTTTACTTGCCCTTTCTCCATCCAGACTACTACAGACTTACTGCCATGGCTTCCCACAGAAACCATGTATGCATGCAAAAGCTGGAAGGGAAATAGAGGTTTTGTTCACTGTATGAAAAGCAGTGAGAAGTTCATTGTTGTTGAGGCATAGGGTACATGGCTTTCAAGAAATATTTATGGGACAAATAAATTAATAAACAAATGCCTGAAAGAACTGTAATTTCATCTAGGAAAGTAGGCTTCAACCAGATTATTAAATCTCTCCTGACCCACACCACCAGCCATTTATTTTTTTATTTATTTATTTTTTTTGAGACAGAGTCTCACTCTGTTGCCCGGGCTAGAATGCCGTGGCATCAGCCTAGCTCACAGCAACCTCAAACTCCTGGGCTCAAGTGATCCTACTGCCTCAGCCTCCCGAGTAGCTGGGACTACAGGCGTGCACTACCACGCCTGGCTAATTTTTTCTATATATATTTTTTCAGTCGTCCAGATGATTTCTTTCTATTTTTAGTAGAGACGGGGTCTCGCTCTTGCTCAGGCTGGTCTTGAACTCCTGACCTCGAGCAATCCACCCGCCTCGGCCTCCCAGAGTGCTAGGATTACAGGCGTGAGCCACCGCACCCGGCCCAGCCATTTATTTTTATTTTTATTTTTTTAGAGACAAAGTCTTGCTCTGTAGCCCAGGCTGGAATGCCATGGTGCAATATTAGCTCATCGTAACCTTGAACTCCTGGGCTCAAGGGATCCTCCCACCTCAGCTTCCCGACTAGTTGAGACTACAGGTTCACACCGCTATGCCAAGCTATTTTTTTTTAAGAGATGGGGGTCTCACTATGTTGCCCAGGCTGGTCTCAAACTCCTGGCCTCAAGCAATCCTCCTGCCTTGGCCTCGCCAAAGTGCTGGCATTATAGGTGTGAGCCACCAGGCCCAGCCACAACCAGCCACCACCTGCCTCCATCACATTCCCCTTATCTCTACCTAGCCATCTCCTACTCATTGTTCAAAATGTCCCCTTGTCCTGGAATCCTTTCCTTATGACCCTTGTCTGTTCCTGCAGTCTTGGTCAAGTGCTTATGGCTCTGTTGTGCCTTTCTGGGATAAGTGAGGTCAGGCATAGAGGCTCTGAGGTTCTCGTGCTGTCACTCCGGATCAAGGCCCACCAATCGAAACCCCAGATCCCAAATTTCAGATATCAAATTGGAGGGAACCTTCAAGTTCATGTCTTCTCCCATGGGGACCTGGTGTCCTATCCTGTAGGCTCCTGTTTGTTACAGGAGCACCTACCCCACAGACAGCTTTGACAGGGAGAGCAGCAATGTAACCACAACAGACTCCAGCCTGCTTCTCTCCACCAGTGGGCACCCCAAATTCAACTTTTCCAAATCAAAATATTGGAAAGAACTTGGGTTTTAGAAACAGACAAACCTGGGTTTAACTCTGTATTTTACTTGTTGTACGGACTTTGGGCGAGTTATTTCAACTCTCCGAACCTCAGTTTCCTCACTGAGAGCCAGGTGGTTTTGGAACAGGGGAGTGTAGTGATCTGATGTCTGTTTTAGAACAATCCCTCCTGCAGCTGTTGGGGGGATGGGCTGGAGGGGAGAAACCAGAGGCTGCTGAATAGAAGTGTTTCCAATTACCATCAGGCTGGCCTCCGCAGCACACTCTCCACTGTGACCCCAGAGCCAACCTCATGCTGTTGCCTAGCAACTCACCTGCATCACCCAGGAATCTGAAGCTGGGGCCCCTCCAAGGATGGGGAAATGACCAGTCTAATTACAAAGGCTCGGGGGAATCATACAGCAGTTCATTCCTCAGATACTAAATGGGCTCCCACCAAGTGCCAGGCCCCATGCTACATACTGGAGATTTATAGATGAATAAAACCCTCTTTCCTCAAAAAACTCACAATGTAGGAGGATGGGCAGATTTCTTCATTCGTTCGAGAAATATTTATTGACTGCCCATCAACGGTAGAATGGATAAACAAGTTGTAGCGTATTCACACAATTTAATAGTATACACACAGCATGAGGATCAGCAATCTGTAATTATGCACACAAATATGGAATATTGATGAGTGAAACATATGAGGAGTGAAAGAAGCCAAATAGAAAAGAGTACGTATGATTCCATTTAGACAAAGTACAAAAACAGGCAAAACTAATCTATGCTGTCAGAAACTGGGATTGGGGGCTTAGGAGGCAGTGGCTGGAAATGGCATGAGGAAGGCTTCTGGAGTCCTGAAAGTATTCTGTTTATGGATCTGGGTGCAGGTTACATGGTGCACTCAGTTTGCAAATGTTTATCAAGGCTGTATGCTTATGATATCTTAACTTTGCTGTATGCATATTGTATGTCAATAGAAGGTTTTTTAAAATAAATATTTATTGAATACATATCATACGCCAGGTACAGTGTATTAGGCAAACAGACACTCAAAGACAAATTTATGACAGCATGATAAACACACAGGGTCTGGGAGCACAAGAGAGGACTCCCCCATCAACTGCACCCCATCTGTGGCAAGGGGCCTAAAGCAAGGCTTCCCAGAGGAAGGCATTTCAAATCGAGTGGGAGTCTACAAGGCAGAAAAGAGGAAACAGGACCTTTCAAGCATCAGAAATAGGGAGGAAGAGGCAGGAAATGAGGCTGGAGGGTTTGAGACTCAAACTGTGGAGAGTCTGGGATAAAAATAATAACAACTAAATGTTTACGACATTAAAACATGTTTTAATTTAATCCACCAACCACACACTGAGGTGGGTGCTATTATTATTCCTATTTTGCAGATTAGAAAATAGAGGTACAGTGGAGTTAACTGGCTTAAAATTCCACAGAAATTGGCAGAACCGGGCTACACACCCAGGCAGCCAGTTCCAGTGTGCTTGACCACTGCCCTATGCGGTCTGGGTTGTTTGGTCAAAACTAAGTGACTGAAGGATATTTTTGTTTGTTTTTTGTTTGGAGGAAGGGTTCTTTTCTTTTTTCGTCTTTTTTTTTTCCTCTTTTTTCTTTTCTTATTTGAAGGGTATTTAAACAAAGAAGTAACATGGTCAGATTTTTGTGTGACAAAGATTATTCTCGTTGCTCAGTGAAATTGCGCTGGATTGGATGGGGCGAGATAGAGGTAGGGAGACCAAGGAGAACGCTGCTCCAGGAGTCTGGGTGAGCGAAGCTGAGGCCTAAAGGAGGGTAGAGGCCAAGGAGAGGAGGAGAGGATTTTTAGAAATCAGTGACAGAACCTATCTGCTTTCCTTTACACATACCGATAGAAATAAAATCCATAAGAAAGCACAGCTTGTTATTATATAAATATTATATAATATAAAAAATACAATATATTTTATTTTTTGTCTTCGGGTGCAGAGTTAAGTGTATTTCTCAGTTCATGGCACACTGTATTCTTTGATCTTAAAGGCTTCTTTCTTATTTTATTTACTTGTTTATTTTCTTTTCTCCCTTTTCCTCTCCTCACCCATACAGACAAGCCTTCTAATGTGTTTATTGTGTCTCCATTTATATTGTTCTTGCAAAACATGCATTTTCATTTTGTGTGCACATATTTTACATTTATATAAATGGTACTGGGTTATAATCTCATGCTGTATTTTACTTTTAGATACCACATTATATTTTTCAAGATTTATCCCTGCTGCTATGTGTATCTTTAGTTTGTTGTTTCTAACTGCTCTCTAAGATTATATTAATAGAATTGGATTGAAAAGACAATACTGATATTGTATTTGACAATACAAAGTGTTCTACCATGGAGTGAGGAGACTTGAGCTGTTAACCTTCTGTCTGCCTCTCTTCCAACTTGTGGTTTGAACTTGAGCAAGTCCCTTCTCCTATTTGGCTCTCAGTTTCCCCATTTGTAAAATCAGAGATGCCTTCTACCTCTAACCTTCCATGCAAACTCCCTTATTTTACACACAGGAAATTCTGGTCCAGAGAGTGGGAGTGACTCGATCAAGGTCACACAATTGTTATCAACAGTTCAATTCAATTTAGCCCACATTTATTGAGTGCCAGGCATGGTGCTAAGTCCTTTAGATACTTAAATAACTAAGCCCTGCTGAGTCCCTCCCCCCAGGGCCTCTAAACAGAGCTGTGTTAATTTTCCAAGAGCAGGTGCAGAGATAGCCTGTGGGCACTGTCAGATGCAGTAAAGATATTAATAGGATGTAGCCTCAGATAGAATCTAAGGCAGCACCTCCACCAGTCCAATCAGGCCCCACGATATTCCTGGCCTCAAAAAAAGAAAAGAAGTTGGGTACGGTACTTATTTGCAAAAGATTATTTACTGCCATAGCATTTACCAGTAATAACTGATCTAATATAGTAAGATAAATAGCCTTGTCTATCTACATACACGACATTATACAACAGTAACCACAGCATAAATAAAATTTTATATTCTACTTTTTAAAAATGTTTTTGTTGTTACACAATATTAATGGCTACTGTTGATTATTTACTCTGTATTGGACACCAAGCACTTACATGTGTTAGCTCATCTAATCTTCATTACAATGCCATGAAGTAGGAGGTGCTATTACTATGCCCATTGTAAAGATAACAAAATAAGAAACACTTTATATTATTTGTCCTAGGTCATTGGATTTCCAGCATTTTGAATCAAATCCACAGTAGAAATATAGTTTACGTTGCATCCTGGATCACACATGTGTGTTTCATAATACTACACTAACTCTTACCATACAGGACCCACTCTGACATTTTCTATTCAATTTTTTTCCATGCTGGTCTGAACTACTAAATTGATTCCATGACCTACTAATGGGTTGCAACTCACAGTTTAAAAAACAATGCCCTGGACGATTACATATACCACAATCATAACAAAATTACACAAAACTTGAAATCATAATACTCTTTAATGTGAACTTTGCTGTCCTAGGCACTTGCCCTGTATCAGGTCCCATGCTGCAGGTTAGAGACACAGGTTTAACTCGTACATGATCCTGCACTCAAAGAGCTCACAGAGTCCTCAAGGCAACAAACAAGTAGATAGGCAATAATAACACAGCAGTGATTCTCAATCCTGGCTGCCCCTTAGAATCACCTGGGGTATTTTAAAAACATATAGTGCTATCTATCACCAGACTTCCTAATTCAATTGGTCTAGGGTGGTGTCTGGATATCAGAATTTTTCAAAAGCTCCCCACGTAATTTTAAGGGGCAGCCAGGGTTGAGGATAAGTGCTACACTAAAGGAAAACACAGAATAGGGGCACCTAATTACCTAAAAGGATTGAGAAAAGCCTCAGAGAAAAGTTGTTTTGGGGTTTGTGGGTTGGATACCTTCTGTTTGACCCTTTAGATCCACTGTCCACCCACTGTCTGTCCAGGACACTAAACCTGTACAGACGACATCAAGGGGCTCGTTTGCTCCCTGGCTTCCGCTTAGGTACAGGCCAACCTTGAAGAAAATTGGAAGAGAGGGAAGAGAGTGAGGGCTGGGTACTTAATTCCCTGGCTACGTGCCTGCAAGTTTGCCTTGGGCTGGCTGTGAATCTCCTTTGAAAGTAGCTGTGCCTTTCAAGATGCACTGATGTACAGGACTCTTTTTCTAGTTTCTGTAATCTCTCCTCTTCCCACCCATTCAGGTCAAGCGGTGTCAGTAGCTCAGATAGGTTTCTAAACTATCCCTGTCTTCACCTACACCCCACCCACATGTTTGAAATCACTCCCTTTGTAAATAAACCTTCAAATTATCCTAATCTGAGTGTGTCATCTGTTTCCTTTTGAGACTCTGACTGATAAAACCTGAAAGCAGTACGGGAACTTGCTATAAGGACAAGGAAGGGAAAATAGTCCGGACAGAGGGAGCAGCATGAGCAATGGCAAAGAGGCATGAACATATTATGTTTTTGTTCGTTTAATTGCCTTTGTTGGCTGGAAGACAAATTGCTAAATCCAGTGTTCAGTTCTCAATCCTAATCTTCCTAGATTTCTCAGTAGCATTTCAACAGTTAGTTGCTCTCTCCATCCTGGAAGGAATTTGTCACTTGGCATCCATGATACTGCACTCTTTGGGGTTTCTGGTCCTTCCTCTGGCTACTCTTTTTCAGTCTCTTCTTCTGATTCCCTCTCATTTCCCTAATGTCTTCATCTCCCTGATGCTGAATGTTAGAGTCCCAAGGGCTGTCTGTCCTTCGTTCTCCTTTCTCTCTATACCAACTGTCCATCATCATCCATATCATGGCTTTAAATACTCTGTGCGCTGTCCACTCGCAAATGTATATCTATCTCTGTTTAGATCTCTTCCAATTCCAGACTCATATATCCAACCTAACTAGAGATAGGAATAGCGTCTGGAGCCAGCTCCTAGAGTCAATTGTTACGTTTTCAGGACTTTTGCGAGCCTCTTGCTAACCATAGCCATTACTAAAAATTAAATTATATGAGCTTAAAATTAAATAAATTATATTAAAAACAAAGATAATATTCAAAACTCCTAAACTCTCCTATTGTTTTAATATATTTTATTATTCTTTATGCTCTAAAGTTTATTTACATCTATTCTATGCATATTGTGGAAATACTATTTAACGGTGTGCTACACTCACATCTCTTCCTAACTCCGTGTTCAATAACATCATGTTGGTAGCTCAAAATCAACCATGGTGAGAGTATTACACTCAGAAATTCGCAAATGCTCTCTATCAGGGGTTGATTTATTGTTTGCTGATTGCCTAGACTTAAGAAAGTAATGGAAAAAATGTTAATAATGTAGATTAAATTTAGAGTGTACTGGGTCTGTAGTCATTACCTTGTGAATAACACAAAAATTTGAGGAAATATTTTTCCTGTATTAGAAAATTAATATCTGATTCCACAAAGAAACCACTTGTGTGATTGACTGACTATGTCATAATTCTGGCATATGTCTCTATTGTTTCACTTTCACCTTATTATTAATGTAAATAAAAATATCAACCAACATTATTCTCTGAACTACATTTGTTCAGTAATTGCAACCATTGGTTGGCTATAGATACTGGAGTTTGGCAAAAATAAATTGAAGTGGCCAGGCGCAGTGGCTCACGCCTGCAATCCTAGCTCTCTGGGAGGCCGAGGCGGGTGGATTGTTTGAGCTCAGGAGTTTGAAACCAGCCTGAGCAAGAGCGAGACCCCGTCTCTACTAAACTTAGAAAGAAATTAATTGGACAACTAAAAATATATGGAAAAACTTAGCCGGGCATGGTGGCACATGCCTGTAGTCCCAGCTACTCAGGAGGCTGAGGCGGGAGGATCGCTTGAGCCCAGGAGTTTGAGGTTCCTGTTAGCCAGGATGACGCCACGGCACTCTAGCCCGGGCAACAGAGTGAGACTCTGTCTCAAAAATAAATAAATAAATAAATAAATAAATAAATAAATAAATAAAATTGAAGTATTCTGTGAAAATAAATTGGCTATATGGAATTTACAATAAGGAGTACTATATATTTTATTATTTGTGAATTGTGTGCTATGTATCATTTGTATCAGTAAACTTTATAATAAACTTATGTGTATACACACACCTTTTTTTCCTGGAAAGCCAATTGTTAAACGTTTATCAGCATACCACTGCTAACAGGCAACTCAAACTTAACATGTCCAAAACTGAGCTCTTGCTTTTCCATCCCAAACCAGTTTTCCTTGCAGGCTTCTTCATCTCAATTAATGGCAACTTGATCCTCCCAGTTGCTCTGGTCAAAAATCTTAAAGTCATCTGTAACTCTTCTCTTTCTCTCAATACCCTACATCCCACCTATCAGGAAATCCTTTTGCCTCTACTTTGAAAATATATTCAGTCTGACTACTTCCCACTACCTCCACTGCCCACATGTTCCCTCACGTGGATTACTGCAATAGCCTCCTGATTACTCTCATTTCAGTACTGTCGTCAGAATGATTTCTGTTAAAACATAAACTAACCTACCTAATGGGTACAATGAACACTATTTGGGTGATGGGCACATCTATTACCCTGACTCATAACAAGCATAACAAAATCAATACATGTAACCAAAAACATTTGTATCTCTGTAATATTTTGAAATTAAAAAAAAAAACTAGAAATGTCCTTTCCCTGCTTAAAACCATTCAATGGCTTCCCATCTCACTCAGAGTCAAAGCCAAAGCCTTTACAGTGGCTTAATGAGACCCTGTGGTATCTGCCCACCCATCCCTTCTCTCTCTGAGGTCATCTCCTGCTACTCTTCCCCTCACTCACTCCACTCCAGCCACACTAGGCTCTTTGCTGTTCATTAAACACATTGTGCACGTTCCTGCCTCAGGGCCTTTGTACTTGCTGGTTCCTGTACTTGGAAGCTCTTCTACTTTTCCCCATTGTTTGCTTTCTGACTTTCTTTAGGTCTTTGTTCAAATACCAATTTCTCAATGAGGCTTCCTGATCATTTGAATTAAAATTGCAATCCCTCCCCACCCTACCACCACACTCTCTACCTCTCTCCCCTGTTTATCACCATCTAAATAAAGTACCATACATTTTGTATTATAAGTTTTAGTTTTTATCCTTGTTCCCCCCACTAGAATGTAAGTCCAAGAATTTTTGTGCCTTTTCTGTCTGTCTTGTTTATTACTATATTAATAGTCCTTAAAATACGTATTATTTTATTTATTGTACATGGTAGGTACTCAAAAATTGATTGAATAAACAAAACATTAATGAGCATTTTAAATACCCATAAAGAGCTTCTTTGAGCTTATTGTAGGAAAAAGGAGTACCAGAGATCCAGGAGTGAGTCTCCAACACTTCCAGGTGCTCCGCTGAGAACTATGTGTATTTGTTCATGTGTGTGGGTCTCCTGTTTGTGTAGTCGGGCCACTTGGAAATAACTGTGCTCTTTCTGAAACACCAAAAATTCGTAGGGGACTGAAAATAAAATGACAGAGTACACACTGTTGGCTAAAATCAACACCATTTCATATCAGATTGTAGCATAGAGAAATAATAGAAGTCATCAGAAATATTTTGAAATTAAAAAAAAAAAAACTAGAAATGTCCTTTCCCTGCTTAAAACCATTCAATGGCTTCCCATCTCACTCAGAGTCAAAGCCAAAGCCTTTACAGTGGCTTAATGAGACCCTGTGGTATCTGTCCACCCATCCCTTAAGAAAAATGAATATTTACTGAGTGTCTGGTACATGCCAGGAGGACATAAAGATGATTCAGACACAAGCCTGCCTTCCCTGGAGATGTTCACAGTCTTGGTGGGGGAGACAGCCAAGAAAACTGAAAATACAATATTACTATCAGCCCACTAACCAAAAAATGTAGTAGATACAAAAGCAGCAGAGAGGAGGGAATTTTTCCCCTGTTTCATAAAAATGCTCACCTATCTGGATCTTAACACCAAATAGCTTGGCCAACCCTGCAAAACTCCGAGGTACATGAAGTAGAATTTGAGAACTCCTGGTCACTGGAACACTTGAGGAAAAGCTGAGTTAAAGGAACAGATGGCAGGAAGGGAGACCAGCAGTTTCACAAGGCAGAGCAGGAAAGAGAAGACCATTTAATAGTATGAGACCCCTCAGAGGCTTAAGACTCCCATAAGAGAAGGGGAAGAAGGAGTAGGAAGGGCAGGGATACTTCATTTATGCCTTGGCCCTTGCCTGGAGCACCCTTTCCACTGTTCTCCACCTTCCCTGATAATGTCTTCTCCTGAAGAGAGAGGCCACCTTGGTGGTGCAGATAGATTCCATTGTCCGAAACCTGAAGGCCTGGGTTCAAGTCTTATGAACTGTGTGATCTTGTGTCCAGCTTCAAAGTCTGTGCTTGCTACAGCCTACAGAGTGACGTAGCACTCAAGGCCCTTCTCCATCCGGCCCCTGGTGACCTTCCAACCTCATCTGCCCTGCACCCTTTCTCACCCCATACAGTCAAGCACTTTTCTCAGACTCCGTGCCTTCATAGACACCACTCTCTCAGTCTGACATTTTTGCCTTCCCCTCCCCAACATAGAGAATTCCCATTCCTCTTTTAAGACTTGACTCTGGTGTCACCACCTCCAGGAGGCCTTCCCTGGGTGCTCAGGCTAAGTAGCAACTGCCCTGGAGCTTCCTCTCCCCCAGCATCTGGACCACGCCTGCTCCTGCCCTTTCCTATCCACTCTCCACAGAACAGCCAGGGATCCTTCTACAACCTAAGACGCACTGTGATACTTCCCTGCTTTAAAAAAAAAAAAAAAAAGAAAATGAACCTTCATGTCTTGGTTTAAAGACCATAATCTTTACTGTGGCTACCAGGCTCTATATGACCTCACTTCTGCCAGCCTCTCTACCATCCCCTCTCATCCTTTGTTCTCTCTGCTCCAACCAAATTAGCCTTCTTTGTTTCTCAATGCACCATGTTAATCTCTCCCTCAGGACATTTACACTTGCTTCCTTCCCTGCTTCAACCTAGCTGAGTTCTACTCATTCTTCAGAGCTCAGCTCAAATCTCTCTTCTAGGAAGCCCTCCTCTGTCCGCTAGGCTAGTTTAGGTGGTACTTATTACAATGGTAATTTTAGAGCTATATGAATTATTTAATGCCTGTCTCTCCCTAGATAGGGACCATGCCTGTCTTATTCATCGCTGCATAAGGGGCACCTAAAGCAGAACCTGGCACAGAACAGGTGCTCAAGAAGTGTTTGCTGAATGACTGCAGGAGCACATTAGCCCTTACCACATTACATGAAATCTGCAGTTTACCTGGTTTCCCTCACACCAGCCTGTGAGTTTCTGGAGGACTAGTACAGGGTCAGCACCCAGTCCCATGCTTGGCATTTCATGGACTAAGAAGGGGTTTTTTAAGCATGGGAGACACTGTGATGTCCTGCCCAGATCCCCCATCAGTGACGACTTGGGACCTCGGCTGCTGGGAGTGCTGTCAGCACAAAGCCTTTAACTGTCAGCTCCTCCAGAGACAGGGCCACCTTGGCCCTTGTCACAGCCCTTCCCAGATGGCCCCACATCCAAGGACCGATGAAGGCAGGAGTATAAAGGCCTGGCCACCTTAGCTCATCTGATGGGCCACTCTAGCTCAGAGTCCCTCTCTAGTCAGCCAAAACTGTCCTTGGGCCTGCACGGAGCTCTCTGCTTCTCCCTCTGCCACTCCTGTTCCCCTCCCGTCCATAGGTGTTGATCCCAAGGGTGCTCCCTCATAAATATCCTGCATTCCAATCTCCATTGCAGAATCTGCTTCCCAGGAACCCAACCTGCAACAAGCCCTTGGTCTTCTCTTCCACTTCTCCAAGCCCTCACTTTTGGGGAACATTCATTCATTCACCTAACTTTTGTAAGCACCATTCAATCGTCAAAGTGTTTCACATCCATTTTTCTATTACTCGCACTCCATAATGACCAGGAGGATCAGGAGGGGAGGCTAGCCGCACAAAACAGGCGGAGAAACTGAGGCCCAGAGTAGTGGAGTGACCGGCCTAAGTAAGGCTAAGGCCACTGCCCTACTTAGAAGCTGAGCTCTCAGACCCATTTGTTTGCCTCCCTCTCCCTACAAGTCACTGCATCCTGAAACAAGAGGGAGCCTCGCTGAAATAAATTCTGGTCTCAGTGGTCACAATCCTGAAACCATGGCTCTGGGGTCCGGTGCATGAGGGCAGAGTCCAGCGCTTCTGCGTACATATGGGGAAACTGAGGTCCAGAGCCAGCTATTCCACCGCCGGCAGAGGAGAACAAGGGGGCGCGTCCTGCCTCGCGGGCCGTGCAGCGCCGGAGCCGCCCCCTCCCGCCCCCCACGCCGGTCCCCCCGCCTCGTCCCTGCCCTCGCAATATCGCCACCTCGGAAGCGAGTCATGGTGGCGGCAGTGGCGGCGGCGTGGCTGCTGCTGTGGGCCGCAGCCTGCGAGCCGCGGGAGCAGGACTTCTACGACTTCAAGGCGGTCAACATCCGGGGCAAACTCGTGTCGCTGGAGAAGTACCGCGGCTCGGTGAGTGAGCGTCCGCCGCGCGGCCTCGGAGTCGCCCCCGCAGGACTGAGGGCGGCGCCCGGCAGCCCGGGCCCCTGCTGGGTGTGGCTCTGAGGGGCTCCGGCCGCGGCAGCCTGGCCCTGACTCCCCACCTCCACTCGGGCATAACAGCCCCCACCCACCCCCGGCTCCGCGCCCGCAGATCTCGCGCCTGGTCTGTCCCGCGACTACGTGGCACTGCCCCGGCGCGCAGGGAAACCCGAAACTCTAGCAGTCTACGCCGCCTGCGCCCCCAGCACCTTTGGGCAGCGAGGTCCGGATCTCGCCCGGAGGCCCAGCCTTTGCCATTCACGGGTGGAAAAAGTAACGGCAGCATCGTGCGGCCTTTGCCTCTCCCATCCCCAGTTTCCGCATCTGGAACAGGGGGAGTTGCCGATATTGAGTCCATTTGAGAACATAGTGGACACCAATGTGCAACGCAGAGGGAGATATCGTTTTAGATGTATGGGAACCTTATGCGGATCACCCTTTGGAGAGGACACTAAGGCTCGGAGAGGGAAGGCATTTACAAGGCCACACAGCACTGGAAAGCGACAGAGCCTGGAAGAGAACCCCAACCCCGCTCCATCCGTGGTCCTTTCTAGGCAAACTCCTTAGATGGTAGCTCAGGATGAGATATACAAGAGTCATCCAGGCTAATTGCCCCCTCCTTACCAAGAAGGAATCTAAGCTTAGAGAGGAAGTGTGTCTGGGTTGAGCCTTTGAAACAAACGTAGATTTTTAGCAAGATTAAGAACCAAACAGCAAGAGCAGTGGTGGAGGGGTGGGAGGAGGACTTCAAGCAGTATATAAAGCCAGAGGCCCAGAGTGGTAGAAGATGAGGCTAGACGGGTCAGGGAGGGACCACGAGGGGCCTTGAACACTGCATTGAGAGACTTAGACATTACATTGTGTGTATGAAAAACCCTCCAGGTCTGCCTATTCAGGATGGACATGGGGAGTCTGGTGTGGGAACAGTGGGAAGTTGAAATCTAATGGAAAGGTGGGCCCAGCACCCAGATTTGGTTGAACCACACAAAAATGGCTGTCAACATTCTTCTCCTGGGAACAAGGCCATCGTTAGTGAAGAAAGTACACTGTAAGCCTTGAAATTCTCAATTACGCTGGGAGTCCCGGGGTCAGTGATTCCTGTCCTGACTGTCCCTCAGGGTGTTGTGAGTTTCAGATGAGATGACAGCATGAAAGCACCTGGTAAACTGTGGAGTCCTCTGTACCTGTATTGGGTGGATCCCAGCAGGAACCTCATCCAGAACTCAGGACAAAGAACCAAGAAGAACCGGGCCCATTCCCATTCAGGCCTCCCCATCTCTCCAGTGCAGCTCACCAGAGAGCTTACCAGGGCTAGCACCTGCTACTCTTTAATTCGTTGTTCATTATGGAGCACCTAGTATCCTAGGTACTAGGCCAGGCCCTGGGGATACACTGGTGAACCAAATAGATAAGTTTCCACTTTAATAGAGCTTATATGGGGTAGGGAGGGGAGAGATAATAAGCAAGGAACTGAGAAATAAACAAGATCATTCCTAGTAGTAATAAGTGCTAAGTCAAAAATAGAACAAGTTCACGTAGCTGTTAAGAAATAGAGTTAGAATTTGAACCCAGGCAGTCCAGCTCCAGAGTCCATGACCTTACTTGCCAAGTTTAGAGGGAAACCAGGGAACAGTCAGTCCAGGGAAGCAGTAAATGGTGCTGTCAGTTAACCCAAGCTAGGCCTACTCCTTGGGCAATATGCTCATTCATTCACCTGCAAACATTTACTCGTTCCTACTGCATGCCTGCACTGGGTCCAGCCCTGGTGACCTATCCACGAGCAAGATTGGCACAGCTTATGCTCTCAGGCTAAGTGAGACAACAGTCATTTAGACCAGTGTGGAGTATGGATGGATTGGTGATCACTTGGGAATGTGCTTGCCTACCATGTGGGATCATGTTACTGGTAGGTCTGAGTGTAGTGTGTATGTGTGTGTGTCTGTGCTTGTATATGTATGTATGTAAATTAACTGTGTGTATTTGGGTGTGTCTCTCTATGTTTTGGTGTCTAAGGATCAAGCATTTTGGTTTCAGGGATGGAACTAGAAGCATGATTTTTTCCCCCTTCTGAAAGAGTGGGCAGATACATAAGATGAAGGTTAAATATAAGCAAGCTTTAATTGCCCAGGGATCCAGCAGGGAAGACACAGGAAGAACCCTAAATGGGGAAGGGAGTTAGGAGTCCCAGTTTCTCACCACCCCAGGCAGATTATGGTATGTGCTGATCTCAAATTAGGGAGGTTGTTCTAATAGCCCCAGGGCCTGGGTCCTTCCTCATCTGATGGGGGTAGGGTGCAGGAATTACAGCTCAGTGGTTCAATCATCTAGACCAGTGGTTCTCAACTGGGAGTGATTTTTCCCTCCAGGGAATATTTGGCAATATCTGGAGACATTTTTGATCGTCAAGACTAGGCATCTAGTGAGTAGAGGCCAGCTATGCTGCCAAACATCCCACAATGAATGAACAGGACAGCTCCCCACAAAACAAAGAATTATCTGGCCCCAAATGTCAATAGGGCTGAGGCTGAGAAGTCCTATCTAGCCTAAGCAATCTGTGCTTTTGCCTGTCCAGTGTTCCAGGCAGCCCCTGAGAGGTGGCCCTCTTTATGGGGCCAGCTGGTATAATCCCAGCTCTTTTCAAAAAGTGGCCAGGAAGATGGGGCTAGGCTGCCCACACAAAGGGTAGTATTTAAAAATCCTTTAATAATATATAGCTAGAAGCTAAAAACATAGGATGGATGCCAGAATTCTAACTGCAGTGTTATAATCAAGTTCCATCAGCCAGCTTGATATTTATTGCCTAAAGGCTTTAATAAATCTAGGGATTAGTGTAGGGATCAAAAAAGTGGTATTTGGGCCAAGCAAGATAGCTCACACCTGTAATCCTAGCACTCTGGGAGGTTGAGGCAGGAGAATCCCTTGAGGTCAGGAGTTCAAGACCAGCCTGAGCAAGAGCAAGACCCTGTCTCTACTAAAATAGTAAAAATTAGCCAGGTGTGGTGGCACACACCTGTAGTCCCAGCCACTTAGGAGGCAGAGAGGCAGGAGGATTGTTAGATCCCAGGAGTTGGAGATTGCTGTGAGCTAGGCTGACACCATGGCACTCTAGCCCGGGCAACAGAGGAAGATTCTGTCTCAAAAAAAAAAAAAAAAAAAGTGGTATTTGTTTGCTGGAGAGGAGGCAGACAAAAAGGGATTGCCCTGGGGTCCTGGGGATCTTTTTATCTAGAAAACCTGTGTCTATGTACCCATGCAGGTGTCTGTGATATTGTGTATGTGTGCACACTTACTCATTCAGCTGACACTGAGATTTTTCCATAGGCCAGGCCCAGAGATGAAGTGGACATAGCTCCTGCCTTCAGTAGGTTCACATTCTAGAAGGGAGACTGACACATACACGGGCAACTATGTGGAGTGTGGAGTGATAAGTGCTAGGTGACTGAGCCAAAAATTGAACCCAGGTCTGCCTTTCTACTTCCCCATGTCACTTCCCAATGTGTGCTCACCAGTGTGTATGTCTCTCTCTGTTACTGTGCTGTGTGTTTGTGGGCACATGCGATGTTTGCTAATATATGCTTATGTCGTGGGGCATGTGCATATCCGTTTATGTGTATTGTGTACTTATGCTCACAAATGTTCATGTATGTGTGCACACATCTGTAAGCCCCTGCAATATTTGATTCATATGTGCCTGTGTGCGTGTGTTTATGTATATGTGAGGGCCTTGCACACACATTTATATATGTGTACAGAGTGTTCTTGTATGTGTGAGAACATTAATTGTTGAGGGAGTCACATATGTGGGCACGTCAGAGCATGTAAAAGTGCATGCATGCCCCCTCACTGACTTGTGTATGTGTCTGGGCTTGGTTTTGTTTTGTTTTTGCCACGCAGGTGTCCCTGGTAGTGAACGTGGCTAGCCAGTGTGGCTTCACAGACCAGCACTATCGAGCCCTGCAGCAGCTGCAGCGGGACCTGGGTCCCCACCACTTCAACGTGCTTGCCTTTCCCTGCAACCAGTTTGGCCAACAGGAGCCCGACAGCAACAAGGAGATTGAGAGCTTTGCCCGTCGCACCTACAGTGTCTCATTCCCCATGTTTAGTAAGGTCGCCGTCACCGGCACTGGTGCCCACCCTGCCTTCAAGTACCTGACAGGTGAGTTCTGGTCCCTTTATCCCCTCACCTTCCCTCAGGTGGCTGAGGTTGTGGTTCCCTGGGCAGCAGAAGCCACTGGCTGGCTGGCCAACCTGGGGTCCTTTCCCCTTCCTGATTCTCAGGTGGGATGATGTTTCATTCCAGCACTAATCTCTAAGGAGTGTCGGAGCAGGTACTGGCTAAGGGATATTCCTGCCTAAGAATATCTCCACGCCTGCTGCCTTGAAGTTCTCCTTCAGAGTCACTCTTGCGGACTTTTCTGGGATCCTGTTTCCACATTCAGGGCTCCTATAAGGAGACTGGGCCACCACGTTTTAGTCTGTGCGAATTAGTTGATTTTATGGACTTACGATGGAGCAATCACTGCACAGACAGGGGACTCCACGTGCCTGGAGAGGGCTGACCAAGATGACTGACAGGCATCTCTTGCTCTGAGACAGAGGCAGAGTCTACAGGCCATGGGAAACCTTCTGAGTTAAAATACCAGATCTGAATATTTGAGAACTAGATCCCTTCTCTAGCCCCAGAAGCCTCAGAGCCACAAAATGGGTCATGGTCTATGCCTGTTTCCTCCCTGTGACCTTTCTCCTCCTTTGGAGGGTCCATTTTTGCCTTTTCTCACCTCACGCTTCTGGTTACCTTTGTATCCCTCACCGCCACCAGCGCCACCGACAACCCATTCACCTGGAAGGGTAAATGAGAAACAAGAGTATATAGCAAACAAAACGTCCCTCACGGAGGCACATTTGTGTTTTGCTCTGTGAGTCAATATTAATGTTTGCTTTTTTCCTGTGTGCTTTTATTAGTTCCTTCTCAGTTCCCATAGTTAGAGATCAAACCTGGCCTTGCTTTAGAAGAACCTGGGGAGCTCTAAAAAATGCGTAAGCCTGAGTCCTACTGAAGAAGCCCTCCTGCCCCGCAATGATTCTGATGCAACCAGTCCATAGACTAACATTTGGAAACCATTAAGATTTAATCAGAGAATAGGGTGTAGACTATTCAGTAGTTTGAGGTTATAAATACAGGAGGATTTGATACTGCTTTATCAAGCACTTCACAGAATCCTAAAGCAGTCGTTCTCAACCTTGGCCCCCATATCAGAATCTTCTGGAGAGCTTGTGAAAAATACGGATGCATGAGTCTTAACCTCAGAGATTCTAATTTAAGTGGTCTGGGGTATGGACTGGACCTCAGGATTATACTGCCACAAGGGAAAGATGGACACCAATAATGGAATTCCAGGAGAGGGTGCACAGAGAAGTACACTTTGTTCTCATTCTTCCTTCTTCTCTAGAGACTTCTGGGAAGGAGCCCACCTGGAACTTCTGGAAGTATCTAGTGGCCCCAGATGGGAAGGTGGCAGGAGCTTGGGACCCAACTGTGTCAGTGGAGGAGATCAGACCCCAGATCACAGCGCTTGTGAGGAAGCTCATCCTGCGGAAGCGAGAAGACTTATAACCACTACTTTCTACTCTTCCACCACCCCATCCCATCCACCTGTCCCCACCAACACAAACTCAGATGGTGCTTCAAAGGGAGAGATCCACTGACTCTCCTTCCTTTGCTCTTACTCTACCTATCCCGTCACTCCTGTGGGGGAAAAATTCTAGTATTTTGATTATTTGAATCTTAGAGCAACAAATAGGAACTCCTGGCCAATGAGAACTCTTGACCAGTGAATCACCAGCCAATAAGAACCTCTAGCCAGTGAAAACATGTGGCAAATAGAAGTATCAAGCAATAATCTCCCGCCCCGTAAGACTTCTGTAAAATGGGACCAATTCCTACCTCACAGGGCTGTTGTGAGGATTGGGATGAAATATCTGTGAAAGTGCCTAGGATGGTGCCAGTTAAATAGGAGACATTCAATAAATGTTTTTTGCATATAAATGAAAAAATAACTTGTGATCAATAAAAACTCTCATCCAACATGAATTTCTAGCCAATGGGACTCCAGAGCAAACATTTAGTACTTGTTGTTGTTGTTTCCTCTGTATTATTTTTTTAATTACAAAAGAAATGCAAGTTCATTGTAAAAATCCACACAATACAGCACAATATAAAATAAAAAATGAAAGTATCCTCTTTATTTCCTATAATCTCCCTCACTGTTAGCAACTTGGTATAAAGCCTTCCAGGTCTTTTTTAAAGCAAGCTAATCATTATTGCCCAATGAGAATTAACTGACCAAAAGTACACTACAATAACAAATAGGCAAAGGATACGAATAGATAACTCACAGAAGAATACAGGATATGAAAGGATGTTCAGCCTCATTCAAGGTAGACAGATTTTTATAATGACAATATCAGTTGTTGGTAAGGATGTGGGGAAACAGGAATTCACAGAAACCATTGGTGGGACAATCAACTGGCATAAGTTTTTGGAGGGCGATTTGGCAAAATCTTTTAAAACACAATGTTCCTACACTTGGACCCATTATTTCCCTTTCTAGAAGACCCCCAAAACGTACAAATATATGTACAATAATATGTATGTACACCGTTCACAATAGTGAAAATTTGGATGCAACCCATATGCCCATCAATAAGGGCCTGATAATAAATTACAGTACAAATCCAAATGATAAGCTAATATAGTTATTAAAATGAATTAGATTTCGATATGCCACCATAGACAGTTTTCCAAAAGTGA
Organism: Avahi laniger; assembly: GCA_963575035.1. NCBI lineage: Eukaryota > Metazoa > Chordata > Mammalia > Primates > Indriidae > Avahi > Avahi laniger. Next base: position 24,490 of record CAUYSK010013439.1, on the reverse strand, counting down.
AAAAGGATAAGTTATAAAACAGAATGAACACATAAACACACACCCCCCCAAAATATGAACAAGTATAATTTTTATTTTATTTTATTTTTTAGAGACAAAATCTCACTGTGGATCTTGCCTCTTGTCAGGCTGGAGTGCAATGGCATCATAATAGTTCACTGCAGCCTCAAACTCTTGGGCTCAAGTGATCCTCCCGCCTGAGTCTCCTGTAGCTGGGACTACAGTTGCGCGCCACCGTGCCCAGCTAATTTTTAAATTTTTTTTAGAGATGGGGTCTCACTATGTTGCCAGGCTGGTCTTGAACTCCTGGCCTCAAGCAATCCTCCCACCTCAGCCTCCTAAAGCAGTGAGATTACAGGCATGAGCCACAGTGCCCAGCCTAACAAGTATAATATTTTTATTAAAAATTTATAATTTTAAGTGTATATATAAACCAAACTGTTAATGGTGGTCGTCTTTGAGGTGGCAGAGTGAGATAACAGGAGTCATTTTTATTAAGTATTTCTGTAATGTATGAATTTTGTATGTAAAATACATACTTCGCTTTTATATAAGTATGAAAAGAGGCAGCTGGAAACTGGAGTGATGGGCAAAGTCACTGTGCTCAGTAAACCATTGGCCAATAAGACCTTTATGTTTACCTCACCAAGGCCACCCTTCTAGAAGTCTGGAGACTCAGATTCAAGTCCTGACTGTGCCCCTGATTCACAGACTGAGCAAACTGTTCCCTCTGTGCTGTCCTCCATTTTCCCACTGGACAACGAACGGGCTGAACTGTGGTTGGAGTTCTCACAGTCTCCCGTAATGGTGCTTCTCAAAAGCTCCCCAGAGTACAGTGAGGGCTACCTGTGAGCTAAGCCCCCCGTGGTGGCCTCCAGCCTGCCCTTACGCACCCTACTCTAAGCTCCCACTCTGCATATGCTCGTGTGTACGCACACGCACATACACACGATGAAACCCAGACGTCAGAAATGTTCATGATGGACATCTCGGGACCACATTCTCCCGCAGCTACCTCCCCGCTCTTCATCCACTGCCTCTACCACCCGTATTCGCGCCTTACCTCCCTGCACTTACAGAAGCCATCGCTCAGCTCCTTACTGTGAAATCCAGAGAACATCTCTCTGACCTTATCCTACTTGACCCGCTCAGACACATCTGCCATTGCTGCTGTGCTCTTCTCCCTGACACATTCTTTTCCCTCCCCCGTCCCTATCTTCCCTTAGTTTTCCTCTATCTCTCTGAGTGTTCCTTCCTTCTCCACCTGCTTCTTCCCCGTGGGTCTTCTTGGGGTTCCAGTCTGGTCCCTTTTCTCACCCTAAGTACTTCCACAGCCGCCTCGTTTGCTCTCATGGTTTTGAGTACCATCTGTACACTGACGACACCCAAATCTCGACCTTATATCTACACTGGACTCATATCCATCTGCCTACTGGGCATCTCTGCAGACACCTCAATTCGACAGGTCCAGAACTAAACTCATCATGTTTCCCCGACACGTCTGCACTCCCTCCCACACAGCCTTTTGCATCCCTCAAGCCGCCTCTCTCTTTTTTTTTTCATGAGACAGGGTCTCACTCTGCTGCCCAGGCTGATGTGATCATAGATTAACGTAACCTCGAACTCCTGGGCTCAAGCAATTCTGCCTCAGCCTCCTGAGTAGCCAGGAGTACAGACACGCGCCACCATACCCAGTTATTTTTTATTTTTATTTTTTTGTAGTGATGAGGTCTCACCATTGCCCAAGCTGGTCTCAAACTCCTGGCCTCAAGCAACCCTCCTGCCTTGGCCTCCCTAAGTGCTAGGAATACAGGCGTGAGCCACTGCACCCCGCTCACCAAGCCTTCTCTTTCACACACCCCTCACTTGCTCACTGGCTCGTAACACTCTAGTCTCAGCATTTAAGCAACTGCCCTCCCTTCCCCCGCCTAACCCCGGTGCCTGGACTTTACAGATTAGGTCACCATGAATTGCGTGGTAAGCATTTTGAGCTTCAGCTCCATGCCTCTTCCTGACTAGACCTTATCTGGAAATCAAAAATGAGCAAACCATTTCCCCAGAAACTGAGAATCCAGCTGAGGATTGTAGACTTCCAATTAGACCTGCATTCCCATAGAACAGCTTCCCGCTGTTCCTAAGTCCCCACTAACATGTGCAAGAGTCGTCCAGGAAAAATGTCTCTTTAAATCCTTATCAACTGTCACCTTAGTCACTGGTTAACCAGTATCTGCGAACATCTTAGTTTTAAATTAATCCTTTGGTTATCAGCTAACATTTGAATAGTTAATATTTGATTATCTACTAACACTTTAATTATCTTCTAACATCTTATTTATAAGCCAAATACTTTATTTATTAGGTTATGCCTTAGTACTTAGTAGTTTAGCTATTTGCTACACCTTAATTATGAATCAATATTTTAGTTTTCTGCTTAAATCTTATTACTGCTCCCTTAGCTATCTGGTGAGTTTAGAGTAGATGAGCAAGCCAGATACCAACAGTTAGGAGTTTGGGGAGAAGGTCATTTCTGGCTACAGATATGACAAAGGCCTCTGTCTTTTGCTGGGCTCTCTTTCACCCCCAGATGATTCTCTTTCAACATCAACATCAAGTCCAGAGAGAAAATGAGGTCCCAACCTAATTACTTATTTGCTTCTCTGAGACAGGCTAGAGGGTGGAGGGAGGAGGATGTGACTGTGAGGGGACTTCCTGGAACATTGTGCTGGGAGGGGACATTCACTCATCAACAAACATTTCTTGAGCCCTGCTTATATGTCCGGTTCTAATAATACAAAAGGAAACAAAACAGCCCATGTTCTGAGCTGTGCTCATGCCCGTAATCTCAGCAATTTGGGAGGCTGACATGGGGAGATTTCTTGAGCCCAGGAGGTGGAGGCTAGAGAGAGCTATGATGACGCCAATACATTCCAGCCTAGGCTACAGAGTGAGACTCCACCTCTTAATAAAAAAATAAAACAAAAAAACAAGCATGTTCCCAGCTGCTATGGCACTTACAGAATACTGAAAAGACAAACATTAAACAAATAATTACATCAATTATTATATAATCATAATTATGATAAGCACTAGGAAGAAGTACAGGGAGCTATGAGCATGTATAGAAGGGCACTTGGCTAGGCACAGTGGCTCACACCTGTAATCCCGGCATTTTGGGAGGTGAAGGCAGGAGGATCACTAGACCCCAGGAGTTCAAGACCAGCCTGGGCAATATAGCAAAATCCTGTCTCTAGGTGTGGTGGTGTGCAACTGCAATCCTAGCTACTCAGGAGGCTGAGGCAGGAGGATTGCTTGAGCTCAGGAGTTTGAGGTTGCAGTGAGCTATGATGATGCCACTGCAGTCCAGCCTGGGTGACAGAATAAGACCTGTCTCAAGAAAAAAAAAAGTGGCAATTGACCTATTCTGGGATTCACAGAAGACTTCCTTGAGGAATGACAGGAAAGCTGAGAACTGAAATTTTAATAAGAGTTCAAAAATACAGTCTCAAATAAAGTAGAAATTCATTTCTATCCCTTGTGAAAGTCAGACCTTTACTCCTCTCTATGAATTCATCGGGAAACCAGGGTTATGGCTCTGCCATCCCTAGGATGTTGCCTTCCTCTGCATGGTCCAAGACGGCTGACTACCTCAACCATATTCCTTTAAGGGCACCCCATCACATCCTACACATCAGAAGGACTTAGTCACATAGCTACACTCTGATCACTAAGAAATAGATTTTTATTCTGTGTGGCCATGTGCCCAGGTGAAAATTAGAGATTGCATTAACACAGAAGAAGGGGAGAACAGATGTTGAGGGGGCAGGTATACGTAACCTTCTCTGCCCCACACCTTAAAATCTTTCAAATCTCCCCTCTCCTTTGTCCTGTTGCTTCCTGCCTCAGTCTTTATTTGAGACTGTTTACTTTGAGTTCCTGTACAGCAACCAAATCTCTATCAAACACAAAGTGGGAGACGTCACAGGTAAGGGTTGAGAAGCAGGGATGTAAGTGTGCTCCCAACACCAGACTGATTGCCATGTTCATTTTCACGCCTTTCTCCATTGCACAGGTGGAACTTCTCTTCCTTGCCTTGATAGTGCTGCGTCCCTTATCTCTATTGTATTCCTTGAGCGCGGCAAATGCCTAGCCTATAGTAGGCGTTCAAAATGCATGTGTTGACCAGCTGACCTCATTGCCATCATCCATGTCTGTTTCTGAATATCCCAGGGACTGTCTGAGCCCCTGCCTAGGTTCCCCCTGAAAGACTCAAATCCTCCCAAGATAGGGGTTGACCACTCTCAGTGAGGATGGAAAAGTCCAGTCAGAAGGCCCCTTCTCCTTAACCTCTTAGTATAAGAGTACTCTCCTATTATCACATGACCAACTGAACCCTGCTTGTCATTCTCCAGAGGGAATCCTGGAGCCACCAGAGACCTGGTATTAGTGACAATTGCATGGCACATAGTTATATTTATAAAGCATTTGTAGGCCAGGCATGGTGGTTCACACCTTTAATCGTAGCACTGTGGGAGGCCAAGGAGGGAGAATCAATTGAAATCAGGAGTTTGAGACCAGCCTGAGCAAGAAAGAGACCCAGCCTCTACAAAAAAATAGAAAAATTAGCCGGCATGGTGGTGTGCACATGTAGTCCTGGCTACGTGGGAGGCTGAGGCAGGAGGATCACTTGAACCAAGGAATGTGAGTTTGCAGTGAGATATGATGATGTCACTGCACTCTATCCTGGGCAACAGAGTGAGATCCTGTGTCCAAAAACCAAAACAAAATAAATAAAAAGTATTTGTAGGCCAGGCGTGGTGGCTCAGCCTGTAATCCTAGCACTCTGGGAGGCCGAGGCGGGCGGATCATTTGAGCTCAGAAGTTCGAGACCAGCCTCGGCAAGAGCGAGATCCCGTCTCTACTAAAAATAGAAAGAAATTAGCTGGACAACTAAAAAATATATAGAAAAAATTAGCGGGGCATGGTGACGCATGTCTGTAGTCTCAGCTACTTGGGAGGCTGAGGCAGAAGGATTACTTGAACCCAGGAGTTTGAGGTTGCTGTGAGCTAGGCTGACACAACGGCAGTCTAGCCCGGGCAACAGAGTGAGACTCTGTCACAAAAACAAAAAAAAGGATTTTTACTTTATCTAAAATTCAAATTTAATTGTTCATCCTGTATTTTATCTGGCAACCCTAATGTAAGGTTGAGAACCATGCAGCAGGGAGTTAAACTAGGTAGCCCGTAGGACCCTTTCAACTCTAGGAAACAAAGATTCTTAGATTCTTCTGATTTGCCTTATTCCTTCCAGTGAAAGCAGAAACTCTTCTCAGGATTATAGTAAAACAGTTGAGAACGATAATTAATAGGCAAATTAATATAACAAATGGCAATACCCCCTTACTAGCTGTGTAGTCTTGGAATCAAGCTAGCTGTCCACCAATGGATGAATGGATAAAGAAAATGATATGTATACAAAAGAAAGTGATATGTATACAAAATGGAATATTAGCCATAGCAAAGAAGGGAATTCTGTCATTTGTAACAACATGGATGAACCTCATGCCAAGTGAGATAAGCCAGGCACAGAAAGACAAAAACTGCATTATCTCACTTATATGTAGAATCTAAAATAGTCAAATTCATAGAAGCAGAGAGAATGATAATTAACAGAGGCTGGGGCTTAGGGAAATGGTAAGATGTTGGTCAAAAGGGACAAGGTTTCAGTTAGACAAGAGGAACAACTTTTTTGAGATCTATTGCATACCATGGTGAATATAGCTAATAATAATGTATTATTGTTATACAGTATTACACATATTATACAATATTATTATTATTAGCATTTTCTAAATTGCTAAGAGTAAATTTCAAATGCTCTCACCACAAAAAATAAGTATCTGAGGTGATGAATAAGTTAATTAGCTTGTTTTAGTCATTCTACATTTATATATATATATAAACATACATATATAATAACATTACTTTGGATCCCATAAAAATACATAATAATTTGTCAATTTACAATAAAACAAAATAAAGAGGATAACCCAACTAAAAAATAGGCAAAACAAACATTTTGCCAAAGAAGATACAGGCATACCTTGTTTTATTGTGCTTTGCTTTATTACGCTTTGCAGATACTGTGTTTTTTACCAATTGAAGGTTTGTGGCAACCCTGCCGCAAGCAAGTTGGTGCCATTTTTCCAATAACATGTGCTCGCTTTGTGTCTCTGTGTCATATTTTGGTCATTCTTGTAATATTTCAAACTTTTAAATTGTTATTATATCTGTTATGGAGATTATACAATTACTATTGTAATTTGTTTGGAGGTGCCACAAACTACACTCATATAAGACAGTGAGCATAGTCAATACGTGTTATGTGTGTTCTGACTGCTTCAGTGACTGGCCATTCCTCCATCTCTCTCCCTCTCCTCGGGCCTCCCTATTCCCTGAAACATAAGAATATTGAAATTAGGCCAAATAATACCCTATAATGGCCTCTAAGTGTTCAAGTGAAAGGAAGAGTCACACATCTCTCACTTTAAATCAAAAGCTAGAAATGACTAAGCTTCGTGATAAAGGCACGTAGAAACCCTAGATAGGCCAAAAGCTAGGCCTCTTGTACCAAACAGACAAATTGTGAATGCAAAGAAAAAATTCTTCAAGGAAATTAAAAATGCTTCTCCAGGGAACACATAAATGGTAAGAAATCAAAACAGCCTTATTGCTGATACAGAAAAAGTTTTAGTGGTCTGGATAGAAGATCAAACCAGCCACCACATTCCCTTAAGCCAAAGCCTAATCTACAACAAGGCTCTAACTCTCTTTAACTCTATGAAGGCGAAGAGAGGTGCGGAGCTGCAGAAGCTAGAAGTTTGAAGCTACAAGAGGTTAGTTCATGAGGTTTAAGGAAAGAAGCCTACTCCATAACATAAAAGTGCAAGGTGAAGCAGCAAGTGCTGATGGAGAAGCTGCAGCAAGTTATCCAGAGCTGGCTACGATCACTGAAGAAGGTGACTACACTAAACAACAGATTTTCAGTGTAAATGAAACAGCCTTATGTTGGATGAAGATGCCATCTAGGATCTTCATTAGCTACAGAGGACAAGTCAATGCCTGGCTTCAAAGCTTCAAAGGATAGGCTGATCCTTTCGTTAGGAGCTTATGCAGCTGGTGACTTCAAGTTAAAGCCAATGCACCTTTATCATTCCAAAAATCCTCGGGCCCTTAAGAATTATATGAAATCTACTCTGCCTATGCTCTAGAAATGTAATGACATAACCTAGATAACAGCACATCTGTTCACAGTATGGTTTACTGAATATCTTCAGCCCACTGTTGAGACCTGCTGCTCAGAAAAAAGGTTCCTTTCAAAATACTGCTGCTCGTTGACAATGCACCTAGTCACCCAGGAAATCTGATGGCGATATACAAGCAGATGAATGTTGTTTTCACACCTGCTAACACAACCTCCATTCTGCAGCCCATGGATCAAGGAGTAATTTCAAATTTGAAGTTTTATCATTTAAGAAATATTAATCCATCCCACAAGGCTATGGCTGCCATACACAGTGATTCTTTTGATGGACTGGGCAAAGTAACTTTTATACGCACTGGGAAATCAAAAAAATTTGTATGACTCACTTTATTGTGATACTCACTTTATTGCAGTGGACTGGAACTGAACCTGCAATATCTCTGAAGTGTTACTGTATATGAATGGTTAATAAGTACATGAAAAGCTATTCATCATTAGCCATTAGGCAAATATAAATTAAAGCCATAATGAGAAATCACTGCATATCTATAAGAATGGTTAAAATAAAAAATATTGACAATACCAAATGCTACTGAGGATATAGAGCCCTGACTCTTTTGCACCGCTGGTGAAAATGTAAAATGGTACAGGAAAACAATATGGCAATTTCTTATAAAGTTAAACATACATCTATCGTATAATCCAGAAATTCTACTCCTAGGTAATCCCCTCAGAGAAATGAAAACACATGTCCAAAAAAAATGAAAGCATATGTGCAGACATGTATATACTTAATAGTAACTTTATTCATAATAGTCCCAAACTAGAAACAACCCAAATGCCCATTAACAGTGGAATGGATAAACAAATTGTAGGATTTCCATATAATAAAATATTACTCAGCAATAAAAAGAAAGAAACTACTTGTATATGCAATAATTCTGTGTATCTCAAAGGCATTGTGGTGAGCAAAAGAAGCTGGGCACAATGATTCCATGAATATACTATAAAATTCAAGAATAGTCAGAACTAATCTTTAAGGACAGAGAGCAGAGCAGTGATAGGTAAGGCAAGGCTCAGGGAGAAGAGGGCTGATTGCAAATGGGCACAAGGGATGGGGATAGGTGATGGAAATGTGCTACATTTTGACTGTGGTAGTGGTTACATTTGTCAAGACTTACCAAACTGTACACTTAAAATGGGTGTATTTTATCATCTATAAAATATATCTCCATAAGGTTGATTTTAAAAGAAAAAATTCAAAAGAAGTATCATTGTTTAAAATATCAATAAAGAATTAGAAGGAACCTGAATGTTCAAGAGAATGGATAATAAATCATATATTCACTAACTGGAAAACTATACAGCAGCAAAAATAAATGAACCAGATAGAGCATACATATCAGTATAGACAAAACTCACAAACAGAAGACTGAATGAAAAAGTAAGTTTCAGAAGAAAAATATACAGTATGATGCTATTTATTTAAAATGTAATCACCTGCAAAGCAAATCCATACATTGCTCAAAGATCCATACATATGTGAGCATAAATAAGAACATGGGAATGATAAATACCAGATTTGAGAGAGCAGTTACTTCTTGGGGGAATAGGTAGGAGCACACAGGTGATTTCAAACCAGATTGATCAATTTTTTTATTTCTTAAACTGAGTGAAGGATACGTGGGTGGTCCTTGTATTAATATTATTCTTTATGTTTGTGTGTCTTAAAGATTTACTAGCAAAACAAACAGCAAACCAATGAAAACCTAGAAGGAAAGGGTGGCCACAGAGTGGAGAGCAACCGGGCTGGAATCAGATCTAGGCCACCATCCTGATTTGTCCCTAGATTTGATGTTCCACTGAGGCTAGGTCACTTCTCTCAGAGTGAGACATAAGACCTTCATTTTGGAAGAGAAGGGAAAGCATCCTTCCTGACCTGGCACTCAGAGAGACTTTATGCATGTCTTATCCTTTCTTTGCTTCTCCAGCTGCAGTGACCTGCAAGCTGGTACCCAAGCCTGGCCAGGGTTTGGGGGCGAAGGGCGGGCTGGTCAGTGGTGGCATCCACACAGTCACACAGGCACAGCTGAGGGCAGGAGGCAAAGGAGACGGGGGTTGCTGGCCTTCTGCCCAGTCCAGAGGCCAGGGACCCACTGAGGACCACACACGCAGCCAAGACTAGGTACTAGTCCTGCCTGGACCGTAGATCTCTATGTGACATTGAGCAGAACCAGCTACTGGAGCCACAGGTTGCCCTCAAGTTGTCACCTCCATTGATGCAGCTACTGGGCTGCATGGCTGATCATAGCGAAGGGATGAAGGGACGTTTCTTTCTGACACTTTCTGGGGGAACACAGCTCTCAGAGAAAAAGCTGCAGAGGTCTAGAGGGCACTGTTTTGAGAGCTGCGCAGAAGGGGCTTCCTGTTAAGGCTTGCCCAGTGCCAGACTTCACACTTCTCCATCTTACTGCCCTATGTACAGAGAGGTAAAGTAACCAGCCTAAGGTCACATAGCAGGTGACTGCACCTTCTTACCTATAAATCCTTGGGCAAGTTACTTAACTCTCTGGGTCTCAGTTTTCCTATCCGTAAAGTGGATGCATAATTGCATGTATATTACATACCTGGAAGACTTCATACCAAGGTATTAATAGAGATATTTCTGTGTGGTGAAATTATGAGTGATTTTTATTTGTTTCTCTTTATTTTTTTTTTAGAAACAGGGTCTTGCTCTGGGCTCAGGCAATCCTCCCACCTCAGCCTCCCAAGTAGCTAGAACTACAGGCCAAGTACCACTACACCTGGCTAATTTTTTAGTAGAGATAGAGGTGTCACTATGTTTGCCTAGGCTGGTCTCAAACTCCTGGTGTCAAGCCTCCCAAAGTGCTGGGATTATAGGTGTAAGCCATCGCATTGTGCCCAGCTGACTTTTATTTTTTCTTTTGGTTTATCTGTATTTTCTAATTTGTTGGGTTTTTCTTTCTTTTTTTTTTTTTTGACCCAGCTAGAGTGCAGTGTCATCATAGCTCACTGCAACCTCAAATCTCTGGGGCTCAAGTGATCCTCCTGCCTCAGCCTACCAAGTAGTTGGGACTACACGCATGTGCCTCCATGCCCTGCTAATTTTTTTATTTTTACCTAGGACTACAGGTGGGCACTATCATGCCCGGCTAATTTTTCCATTTTTTGTAGATTGGGTCTTGCTCTTGCTCAGGCTGGTCTCAAACTCTTGGCTTCAAGTGATCCTCCCCATTCAGCCTCCCAGAGTGCTAGAATTACAGGCGTGAGCCACTGTGCCCAGCCTAATTTGTTGTCTTACAATGAATATGCATTTGTTGTTTTTAATTTTTCTTAATGGAGAGAGTAATATTACACAAGATTGTTGTGAAGATTAAAGGAGATAAAGAAAAGCTCAGAGCATAATTTCTAGTTCCCAGTGTTCTCCCTGCCCACCCTTCCCTCCTATACTTTCTTTCCCTTTTGGTGTTGGGCACTCTGGCCCCAAGACCTCAGCTGGGGAGGGAGAAGCAGGTGGTACAGGACTCTGACCAGTTACTGGCTGTGTGGCTTTGGGTAAACTGTTTAAGCTCCCTGAGTCTCAGTTACCTTATCCGCAAAATGGGAAGACTAACCCCTACTGCAGAGGAAGTTTTCAAGTCTACATGACATACAGGATGGGAAATTGCCTGGCACATAATAGGTCAACAATAAATGTCTGCAGGAGAACATAATGAAGGAACATAATGTACATAATGAAGGAAAAAGCCTTAAAGTAGGAGCCAGACCATGGAAACTAGAAGATTTTAACATAGGTCCACAGAGCCCAAGGAGTCCACAGATAGAGTGCAGATGGTCCATGAACTTAGATAAGAAACATACATCCTTGTTATCACTAGCCTCTAATATCTAGCATTTTCTTTCATTATGCAAATAGGCAAAAAGAAACAAAACCCCACAGTAGTAGTAGAACTTGTGACTTTGTCACAAACACAAATCACAGATATTTTCATATTGCCTTAGTCCTACATTACAGTAGAGACATATTGAAATACTGCTTATTTTCATTCACCACCTCAAAATTATAGTAGTTAATAGACCCATCTCTAAATTTTATTTGACACTTCTTAAAAAGTAGGACTAAATCATAGTTCAATATAACTGGTATCCTCTGTAATCCTAAATAATTTATTTTTTTGCAGTTAAAAACATTATTCTGAATAGGGATCATCAGACTGCCAAAGGCTACACAGACATGGGTAGCAGTCCTACCTGGGCCGTGGATCGCTGTGTGACACTGGGCTTGTTATTTCTCTCAGGGGCATAATCATCCCTGCTTGGTTCATCCCACAGGGTTGTTGGGAGGAACTAACTGTTGGCTGGGAAAGGGTTTTGGAAACTGTCAGAGGCTTCCCAGTTTTGCCAAAAGCCAGGGCAGAGTGCTTTCTTCCTCCCAGCTGGTCTCCAGGCCTCCAGGAGTCTCTCTCCTTCCCAGAGGATTCCTTCCCCTTCACCCCCCATCTGATAAATAGGGCCAAAGTGCATCTTCATTAGAGTAGGCCCTTCAGCTCCCTGTTTGCAGAGCTCCACAGCTCAGGGGAGAAATTTCCTGGGCCATAATATAACGATTCCCTCCAGTTTTCATATTTGACCTCACAGTGACCCTTGAGGACACTAACCCCTCAAAACCCTTCCCTGTTCCCTCAGATAGTACCTCTCTGTGTCCATGGTTCCTGCATTTCCCTTTTACTGCCCTCTCCTGTGACCGAGTCAGTCTGACTCCTCCATCGTACTGTGTGTTTCTCAAGGGCAGACCCAGATACGACCCCTCTGAGGGGCCCCAGTCCCTGAGTCAGGCGTGTGGCATATACCAGCATCTGAGGGGCTGGCCTGGAGGAAGACAAGGAACAAGAAGCACAGAGAGAAAAAGCAGGAAAGGAGCAGGGCTGGGCTTGAGCCCAGATCCCCTGATACCCAGGATCCATTCCCCACACACCTGAAGCAAGGGGTGGGAGACGCCCAAGGCATCACACTGACTCCTTCCTACTCTACCCACTGACAGCTAAGGCCCTGAAGGAGTCGTATGAAGCCCTTAGACATCACCTCTCTGTCCTCTCAGAGTACACTGGGGAAACCAAGGCTCTGAGAGCTCCTTCAGACTGTGGTTCTCTGATCCTAGTGACAACACAGCCCTTATAATCTGGAAATAATTTTTCAAAATGGACAGGTCTTCTGGCTTTGCTTGTAGGTAGGGGGAAGGAAACTACCATCTGGGACAATTCACTCCCACACTCTCCCCCTTGTCCCAGGCCAGTGGCCGGAAGTATGAACTGGGGTGTGTGAACATTATCAGCACAGGAGGTAGTTCTTAGGGAAAGGAAGAAACAGCAAGTAGCCAGAAAATGAGGACATTTAAAAGTCCACTGGAAAAGAGGTGCTGTGAATTAAAGCCTTCCAACTAGACAGACCCGGGTTAAAATCCCATGGGCTTAGGGGCCCTGGGAAATGACTTCTCTCTGGTCCTCAGCTCTCATCTATAAAATTGGTTTGAAAATCCCTGGTCTTCTGGGTTATAGTGAAGATTAAGTGTGTTAATCATCCCTGTATTGACCCTACTGTGTGGTCACCGGCTGGTCGCTTTTCTGGAACCAGGAACTGCCCAGAGATTTCAAGCGCCCAGCCCAGCACGTGCCTAGCACCAGGAGGGTGCTTGGGGCAGGTGAGGAGCCCTTGCTGGTGGCCTCGAAATCCCGCCCCGCCACCCGGGCCTTGCCTTTCCTCTCTGAGCACGGAGTGCCCTCGTGCATTAGCTGGGAAGGCAGTGTGGCCGGTGGCGGTGCGCGGGCAGGACGGGCGCGCACGCGGCTCCCCCGGGCAGCTCCCGCAGTCGGCCCGCTGGGCGGCTCCCGCCCCATTTCCCGCCGCTCTCCACTCCCACCGCTCCTCCGCCCTCCGCCTCACGCTCCTCTGCTTCCTGGCCGCCCCTCCCGCCGCGGTCCCGCGTACCTGGTCGCCACTCGGTCCTCGGGGGCCCTAGGTCTCAACCGCTGCGCCTCGCGCTGTGTCCTTCGCTGTCTCTGTGTGTCTCTGCCCCTCGCCCCTCTACTTCTCTGTCTCTGCTTTTCTCAGGCGCGGTTCCGCCTCGGTCAGCCCCTCGCTCCCCGGCTCTCCTCTCGCCAGCCGTCCGGGCGCCCGAGGTGGCCGCGGGCCGGGCGCGGGGCGCGATGAGCGGCGCCTGCACGAGCTACGTGAGCGCCGAGCAGGAGGAGGTGCGCGGCTTCAGCTGCCCGCGGCCGGGGGGCGAGGCGGCCGCCGTCTTCTGCTGCGGCTTCCGCGACCACAAGTACTGCTGCGACGACCCGCACAGCTTCTTCCCCTACGAGCACAGCTACATGTGGTGGCTCAGGTACCGGCCCTGGCCCTAACCCTACCTTGAACCCCACTCCACTCTGAGTCCCCTCGCCCCACCCTCAGCCCAGGCTGGGGCTAAGCCTCAACCCTCATCCAAGTGCGCACCTAAACATCAGCACCAATCCCCCATCCGGCCCCTACCCCTCATGCCCAACACCCACCTTTACTCTCACTCTGCCACCAGCCCAGCCTCCCCTGAAATCCCTTCTCAGCTCGATGCCCTCATCCTGACCCCAGCCATTATTTAGATACATGCTTGAACCTCACCACCCTCTACCCCAAAACAACCCTCACTCTATCCCCGCTCCGAACTCCATTCCACCACCCCTTTCCACCTAACCCCAAATCACATACCAACCCTCCCCCAACAGCAAACTTCCATCTTCAAACATTCTCCACCCCGTCCTCATCCAAGTGCCAACCAGGGTCCCCTTCCCACTGTCAGTAACGCCCCCATCCCTGACTTCCCCACTCCCCGAGCAGTACAGATTCCAGTCCTTCTTCCATCTCCTCCCAGTCTCCTCCTCAGTCCTGCCTGCAATCCCGCCTCAGCTCTGCTCCCATATCCTGACTGCAGCTCTTCTAGACCTGCATGCAGACCTCAACCCCAAACCTCAATCCTCACCTGGTGCTGCATCCCAGCCCCAGCCTCAGCCCAACCTCAACCCTTTCCTTCCCTTTCGTATTTAGTCATTCTTTCAGCCACTCTCTGCTAAGCACTTAGTGTCTGCCAAGCCCTGTGGTGAGGGCTGGGGATGTAGCCCAACCCCAAGCTAAGGCAGAAGATCTGGAAGTCAGAGCTGCCTCCAAGTTCATCATGAGATAATGGCATAATCCCACAGCAGAAGCCAGCTTGGGCAATATTAATAGAAGTGTAGTTTGGGTGAGTCTTCACCCATCAGACCTCAGTCTCCCCATTTGTTCAGGGATAGGGTTAATTAGGCAAGCTCTGACATTCCTGGAACCTAAGTGTTGGGCTGAGAGGGCAATCTCAACCCCTCTGGTCTCAATCCCTCTGGGTCTTCAAAGGCTTCATCCAGAGTATGGGATCTGATCCTTAGCCTGCCCTGGGAAACAGGCATTGGCGTGAATAGAGAAGGCCATCTGAGTAGTAATTCTGCCATCTCCCGAGGTATACGAGAGGAGACTGCATGCCCTCCGTGTGGGAAAGGACAGCATCTTATGCCACTAAAATCTCTATGAACCTCTGTTTTTTCACCTGTCAAATGGGGAGGATGACCAATCATTGCCCTGGTTTCTGACTAAGGCAATGGCAAGGACCAAATGAAATAACAGCGGTGAAATCAACTTAATATATGTCAATAATAATTATAAATATTATTGCTTTTTCTAGGCTGCTCAAGCTATAATTCCACATTAATTCAAGATTTTCAGATGGCCAGGTTATCAGATCCTACACATTTGGCTGCTATCTATAACCTAGGGAATCATATTAATTTAGTTCTTTTCATCCATATATTCATTCATTCATTATAGCTTTTGCTTTGTGCCACCACTTTGCAAGGCACTGGGACAGAAAAATCAATTATTCCCTGCCCTTAAGGAGCTCACAGTCCATTTAGAGAGATACAACATAGGCCAGGCATAGCGGCTCACACCTGTAATCCTAGCACTCTGGGAGGCTGAGGCAGGAGAATTGCTTGAGCTCAGGAGTTCAAGACCAGCCTGAACAGAAATGAAACCATCTCTACTAAAAATAAAAAAATTAGCCAAGCATGGTGGTGCATGCCTGAAGTCAGTCCCAGCTACTCAGGAGGCTGAGGCAGGAAGATCACTTCAGCAGAGGAGTTTGAGGTTGCCGTGAGCTAGGCTGACGCCATGGTACTCTAGCTTGGGCAACATAGTGAGAAAAAAAAAAAGAAAAGAAAAAGAAAAATAGAGAGATACAACATGCACCTAAAGTAAAACAATGGAGTATTTGCTGAAGGCTCACTGAGTAGTCAGCACTGAAATAAGGTGGTGCTGTCCTCCCTTTGAAGTACAGAGAGAGTGTGGGGCTTTGGGGCTCATCAGAACCTGGTCCAAACATTGGTTCTGTCACTTATTATCTACATGAATTGAAAAACTCATTTAACCCTCTAGTCTCTTTTCTCAACTTTAACATGGCAATAGTAATACCTGTCTTATGGAATTGTTATAAGAAATAAGTGAAATAATACACATGAAAGTGACCTGTGCAAATAGTAGGTGCTCAATAAAATTCTTTTCTTGGTTCATAGGTGTGGGAAGTGAAGCTCAGAGTATGAAAGTGAATTGTCCAAGATCTAGGAATATCATAGCAGAGTGAGATTTAAAGAGCTTTACTTAGGACCACCTAACGGTTACATACTGTCACACATTCACAACCCTGGCACGTCTTCTCTACATTTTATAGATGAGAAAACCTGAGAGAGGTTGAGTTACTCTCTGGGAATGCCCCAGTGAGAGGAAGTAGCAGAGCTGGGATGAAAACTCAGGTCTGTCCGGCCCCAAGCCTGAGCTTATCCTGCTCTGTGATTGCCTAAATCTAGCCTGGCTCTCTTATCACATGATCTACTCGGATCATTTGAAAAACATTCACTAACCCTCCACCGTCTTCTGGGCACTGTGATGGCCCTTGGGGGACACGGAGATGAGTAATACCCTCAGCATCCAGCCAGGACCCCTTTCCTCTTCCACTACTCCCCACCTTCCCGACACACGCCTTGTGGTCCCTTCTGTTGCCCTGGAAACCCTCTGATGTGGAGTGCTTTAGTGGCTCAGACAATGCTTTAGTGAAGGGATGGATAGGGTGATCTCTGAGGTCACATCTCATGTTGTCATGCTCCATTCTGTGACCCCAAGAGCAGCTGAGAGGTTCTAGGGTAATTTCCTGGGCTTGGACATAACGTGGTTCATAAACATCACAGATAATTGCAAGGTGGCAGAGGGGAACTGAGGGTCCTCAGGATGTCTAGGTGGTCAGCGTGCTGTGAACCGTGAAACAACTCATCCGGCATACTCCTAACAGAGCCCCAACACTGCAGGGTGGAGACCTTGTTTTGCTCTAAATTCCATTTGGTGCTTTTCATGAAAATCAGTTCTTATGAACATAAAAATCTCCAGGTAAGCACTGTTTCCTTGGAGAGGCAGTACTCAAGAAGAATTGCTGTCTTTAAAACTGTCTCAGGAAGTGAAGACGCCCTGTGGAGAAGCAGCTGCTGCTCTCACACCAGCTGGTCCACGTGCCGAACACCCTCCATCACTAGTTCTCTTTTTTGCCAGGATGTGAGCTTTGCTGGAGGGCAGAGTTGGTGGTCAGGCATTGAACATACCGTCTCATTTCATCCTTATGGCCACCCAATGAGATAGGAACCTTTACAAATGAAGAAAATGAAGATCAGAGAGGTAAGGTGATTTTTTTCAGCTTAAATGTGACAGAACCAGGATTTGAACTTAGAACTACCTGACTCCCAAGCCCTCGTTTGCTAGGCTGGCCCTCCAATTCTTTCTTAGGGGTCATAGTGGGTATTTTATCTTTCACTGTCAGAACAGTGAAATCCTAGGAGAAAAAAAGGCTCTCTAATCAAATTTCCCACCCGGGGTAGGAATCTCTATCTTTATAGAAAAGTGTACTCCTCTGTGTGTCCTGTGCAAACTTCTCCCCCGATGGAGAACTCACCATATTCTTGAGGTAGCACATTCACCATGACTCAACTCTGATCATTTAAAGTTCATCTTATGCTAAGCACAGATTTTCCTTCCTTGAAGCCTACCCTGTTGTTCCCAGCTCTGTCCCCAGACAAATCAGCCGAGATGGTGCCTGCTCCTTGACTGACCTCCGATCTGGGAAATATCCCCCCAGCTCTCTCACCCACTCCTCAGAGGAGACCCTTTTCCATCCAGGTGCCCACAGGTGCCCCTCATACAGTGTGGGGTCCCAACCTAAGCACAAGTCTCCCAGATAACAGCAAGTATATCTCAAATGAGAAAACAATGTTTGATTAAAGTAATTATAAGAACTAAAAAATACTACATACTCAATGTGGAAAATGTGAAAAGGACCGGAGAAACACAAAAGGGAAGAAATCATGGGTAGTCTAGTGTCTTAGTTTGGGTTCCCTGGAAGACTCTCGGACAAGGATTTGATGACAAGTAGTTTATATGGAAAGTGATCTCTGAAGACAGTGGTAGAGGGTGAGGAAGTGAGACCGAGAAGGGAAGAAGCCAAAATGGGTGTTACCAAGCAAGTCACACCGAGGGTAACTGAAGCCTAAACTCAGCCATCCAGTGTAGAATGTACACCTTAGGGGTACCCTACCTGCTGGTGGGTATTTCCACACCAGTTTCTGTCGGGCATTGGTTGTGGGCTGCTGGGGGAAGGGAGACATTAATTATCCGGCACTTCTGACCTGCCCAGTGTGCAGACAGAGCCTGTTGTGGGCCCAAGAAAGCCCTCAAAGAGATACCACTGCTGGCAGTTGAAACTCTGGCCAGAATGTTCCATGATAAGACCAAGGGGACCCTGACAAGGCATCCCCAGCCTGCACTACACCCAGACGCAGCCTGTTAGCATTTTGAAGTATTTCTATCCAACCTTATGTCTGTATAGTCATGTATATATTTATATTTATTTAGTTAAGTTGTGGTTATGCTATGTATTTAGCAGTGTCCTGCTCTTTTCACTTAACATTAGCTCATAAAAATTTATCCATGATCTTAAATATTATTTGAAAACATCTATATCATTAATGAACTCTTTATATACTCTATACTGTTCCATTGCAGGAGTGTCCAGTAATTTACTTAGTCAGGGGAAGGCAGCTCTTCAAAGCTCCAAGGTGCTGCTGTTCAGTGGAAGTTAGCCACCAGCTTGCTGGGAGCGAAATCCTGTGGAAGTAGCAAGGGCAGGAGTCTGGGGCTGGTGTCAGGGAAGGAGATGGGCAGGAAAGCCGGGGAAGGAGGGGTAGGCAGAGACACAAAGCCTGGTGCTGACCTACCCCTTCCTATTGGGAGAGCATCCAATGGTCCCTGACACATCGTAGGTACTCAATAATATTTACCAGCTCCCTACAGTATGCCAGGCCCTGTACGAGGGGAGGATAAAGCTGATTAAACATGGTCTGACTGCCTTCAGGGGACACATGAGGCATATGCGCCAAGAACATGTCAGTGTCATTGATCCTCACCACCACCTGCAAGGTGCCATTTTTTGATCATTCTCATTTTTCAGACAAGGAAGGTGAGACACAAAAGGTTAAGTAAATTCATCAACATCCAACAGTGAGTCAGTTTCAGAGTTGGGTCCTAAGCTAGGTTGGTTTGGTTCCAAAGCCCTTTGCTCTTTCTCTACCACACCTGGCTGCCTGACCAAGTGAGAAGTGCTAATGGCCCTGCGTAAAATGTCCTGGGCAGGTTAGCCTGCCATGGGGGGAAAGGAGGGGAAAGAAGGATGAGCAAGGAAAGCATTACTGAGGACAGGAAGGTTGAGATGGGCCTTCAAGAACAGGTAAAATTCCAATAAGGGGAGATGATGGGGAGGGATCAGGTGAAATAGGAAAGGTAGTGGCCCCCAAATGAGCCAGGAGGCAGTTTTCTGGAAATCAGATATGATATTGTGCTATAATAAGAAATATATATTTGGTCTCTGCCCCCAGTTCCTGAGTCAGAGTTCCTAAAACTCTGATGGATAGGTATGCTAAGGGAATCTTTTGTTCAAATATTTTTTCTTTGACCCCTGATTCCTGACACAGAGCTCCTAAATTCCTTGTAATTTGCTGGGAGAAAGGAGCATCTTTTGTTCTAATGAGGTGACTCACGGTGGGCTCCTGGAGAGTCTCAGGATGGGAGCTGGTTGCCAGGGGAACAAACCATGTGATTAGTGGGTTGGAACTCACATCCCCACCTCCCAAGCTCTGGGGAGGGGAGAGAGGCTGAAGGTTGAATTGATCACCAATGGCCAATGATGTAATCAATCACGCCTATGTAATGAAGCCTCCATAAAGCCCCAAAGGGACAGAATTTGGAGAGCTTCTGGATTGGTGAACATGCGGGGGTCCCTGGAGGGTTGTGTGCTTCGCAAGGATGCAAAAGCTCTGTGCCCTTCCCCCATTCCTTTCTCTCCGTATCTCTCCCATCTGACCATTCATCTGTATCCTTTGTAATGTCCTTTTATAATAAACCAGTAAACATAAGTGTTTCCCTGAGTTCTGTGAGCTATAATGGCAAATTAATCAAACCCAAGGAAGGGGTCATGGTACATCCTTTTATAGTGGGTGGGTCAGAAGTATGGGTGAGGCCAGGCACGGTGGCTCACGCCTATAATCCTAGCACTCTGAGAGGCTAAGGTGGGAGGATCCTTTGAGCTCAGGAGTTCGAGACCAGCCTGAGCAAGAACGAGACCCCGTCTCTACTGAAAATAGAAAGAAATTAGCCAAACAACTAAAAATATATATAGAAAAAATTAGCCAGGCACGGTGGTGTGTGCCTGTAGTCCCAGCTACTAGGGAGGCTGAGGCAGGAGGATCGCTTGAGCCCAGGAGTTGGAGGTTACTGTGAGCTAGGCTGATGCCATGGCACTCTAGCCTGGGCAACAGAGCGAGAATCTGTCTCACAAAAAAAAAAAAAAAGAAGTATGTGTGACACCTACTACTTGCGATTGGCATCTAAGTAAGGCAGCTGTCCCCAACCTTTTTGGCATTGGGGACTGGAAGACAATTTCATGGAAGACAATTTTCCCACAGACCAGGGGGTGGAGGTGGGTGGGGTGCGGAGCTCAGGCGGTGATACACCTAACAGGCCATGGACCGGTACCCGGCCACGGCCCAGGGGTTGGGGACTGCAGAAGTAGGGGGCAGTCTTGTGGGACTGAGTCCTCAACCTTGGGCTCTGACACTATCTCCAAGTAGATGGTGTCAGAATTGAGTTAAATTATGGGACACCCATCTGGTATCTACTAGAGAATTGCTTGGTGTGTGTGGAAAAACCCCCACACGCCTGGTGTCAGAAGTGCTGTGTGGAGTGGTGTGTGTGAGGAAAAAGAAACTTTTCCTTCAGACCAGCTGATCAAGGTCTGATTGGGGGGCAGAGGCAGTGAGGTTGGAGGGTGAGGGACCAGCCGTGGCGTGGTATTTTAGACATGGGATCGACACTGTCATGGTCAGAAGGAATGTGGAGGTTGGGTCAGAAATGACCTGAGGCTGGAGGGACGGCTGGTTTTTCACTAAGCCCTACTATGTGTCTTGATTTTTAAGAAACAGCAGGGTGCGGGGGGGTGGGGGGAGCTTTTAGACCATCTCTAGCTCCCTGGGGTGGGAACAGGGTGCGGAAAGCAGGGAGGAAAGGAGAGAAGAAAGTGAACACATACTGAGTCCCAACTAGATGGTGGCACTGAGCCATGTCACGTTGTATGTTGGTGAGTACCTGGCCTGTAGTTGATGCTTTTTCGCATGCTTAGGCACAGAAAGCCTGTTTAAGACAGGTAGGGACAGCACAAAAGCCAAAGCTGATTCCTGCAACACCTACGACACTTCCATAACATCTCCTCTCGAGTCCCTTCCTGACACTTTGCTCCCATGTGGTCTTCTCTCCCCAGCGTCGGCGCTCTTGTGGGCCTGTCCATAGCGGCCGTGGTCCTTCTGGCCTTCATTGTCACCGCCTGTGTGCTTTGTTACCTGTTCATCAGCGCAAAGCCCCACACAAAGTTGGACCCAGGCTTAAGCTTACAGACAACAGGTAAGAAAGAGGCCACATGATTTCCTTGTTGCAGCAGGCTAGCACCTTCTCAGAGGGGAGAAATTTACAAACGCTGTTTGGAACATTTGCCTTGTGAGTATTCCTGGAATATTCAGAAGCAGCAGCACGTTCCCAGGAGGTTCGTGATCTGAACATTTCCATCGCAAACCCTCAATGCGCTCAGTGTTTATCAGAGTGATTTAATACAGTCAGCACTTCATTTGTCACACAGGATGAATCCATGTTGTGGATTTTCTAAAACAATGTTTTAATTCTAGCTTTAGGGAATGCAAACTGATTTTGTTATTACCTCTAACAAAACAGAATTAATAAGAAAAATTTCTGGTCCGGGCTTGGTGGCTCATGGTTGTAACCCTAGTACTCTGGGAGGCCAAGGCAGGAGGATCGCTTGAGGTCAGGAGTTTGAGACCAACCTGAGCAAGAGTGAGACCCCGTCTCTACTAAAAATAGAAAAAATTAGCTGGATGTGGTGGCGAGAGCCCGGAGTCCCAGCTAGTCGGGACCCTGAGACAGGAGGATCACTTGAACCCAGGAGTTTGAGGTTGCTGTGAGCTAGGCTGATGCCACAGCACTCTAGCCCGGGCAACAGAGTGAGATTATGTCTCAAAAAATAAAACAAAACAAAAAAAAAAACTTATGCTACCCAAACTCACAATTTATTCAGATACCATATACAATTGGGGTTTTTGGGTGGGGGAAGAGTGGGAACAGGATCTCATTCTGTTACCCAGGCTAGAGTATGATGGCATCATCATAGCTCACTGCAACCTCAAACTCCTGGGTTCAAGTGATCTTCCTGCCTTGGCCTCTCAACTAGCTGGGACTACAGGCATATGCCAACATATCTGGCTAATTTTTCTATTTTTTGTAGAGACAGGGTCTCACTATGTTGCCCAGGGTGGTCTCAAACTCCTGGCCTCAAGCGATCCTCCCACCTTGGCGTCCCAAAGTGCTAGGATTACAGGCATAAGCTACTGCACCTGGCTAGTTGTTTTTTTTTTTTTTTCAATAATCTTATGTTCTGGTCTACTCATTCCTTCATTAGCATATGCTATTGAGATAGTCTCTGACAACTGAAAAAAAAACAGTGTTGCTTTTTCAAAAGTATTGCACGCATTTTTTACAGCCTTCTGCAAGGTACTGTGAAAAATACAAGTCTCTACTGGCAAAAAATCTTTCAGTATAGTTTGGTAGACAACACTCAAAATGGATATTATTATCTCCAATTACAGATGAGAAAATCAGGGCTGAGAGAAGTTTGGTAACTTGTTCAAGGTGTTATAACTGATAAACATGGTGGGCTGAAATTCAGCTCATGTCTGTCTGCCTCAAGTCACACTCTCTTCTGCCCATCACGCTGGATCTGTGCAAGTGTATAATTACGCACAAAACTGTTTGACACCAAATGTAAAGAGGGTTTTCAAAAAGCGAAGGAGACTTGAATTAGTGTTGAATTCGTGAGGAAGTCGATCAGGCCAAATAGAGAAGATAAAGTACCCCAGCATAGGGTAAATAAAGGTAAAGGTGTGTGGGCAGGACTGAGTGAGTGAGCCCTACACAGAGGCAAGGTCATTCATGCTGGGCCACCACTGGGAATAAGGCCAGGCAGGATAAGGGAGGAATTTTAGCTAAGCGGGAGAAGCAAGAGTGGTAGACATCAGGGAGACAGAAGGGCAAAAGGAGCTAAGTCTCAGAGAAAGAGAGGGCTGGATGCTATCATTTGTAAAAGATTAATTTTCTAATTTAACAATAAAAATGCAACAAGCAACAACATAAGAACCCTTCTCAGATCCCGATGACTATGAACAATCCTGCTGTGGCTGAGCAGTGAAAAGCAGGCGGGGTGACTTTTGAGGGTAGAAGGATTCATCTTTCTCCCCTTAGAGTCAGAAAGACCTGGGAGGCAGCAGCCAGGGAATAGGGAAAAAGTCTGAACATAGTCTCAGCCTGGAGGAGACCAGAGACAGCCCAGGCTTCAGCTTATATAGAGGAAAATAATGAAGATTAATGAAAGATATAAAAGAACCTGATTATATGGTGAGATATGACACGTATGTGGATAGGAAGGTTCAACATCATAGAAATGTCAGTTCTTCCCGAATTAATCTGTAATTAAAAATCCTGGCGAGGTGTGGTGGCTCGTGCCTCTAATCCTAGCACTTTGGGAGGCTGAGAAGGGAGGATTGCTTGAGGCCAGGAGTTCAAGACTAGCCTGGGCAAAAAAGCGAGACTGCATCTCTACAAAAAATACAAAAATTAACCAGGCCTGATGGTGCATGCATGTAGTCCTGGCTACTCAGGAGGCTGAAGCAGGAGGATCACTTGAGCCCAGGAGTTTGAGGTTGCAGTGAGTTATGATTGGGCCACTGCACTCTAGTCCAGGCAACAGAGTGAGACCCTGTCTCAAAAAAAAAAAAAAAAAAAATCCTAACAGAATGTTTCATGGAATTTGTCAAATGAATTCTAAAATTAATCTAGAAGCATACAGGCACAAGAGTGAACAAAATAATTTTTCAAAGCAAAGAAGAGGGCTGGGCGCAGTGGCTCACACCTGTAATCCTAGCACTCTGGGAGGCCGAGGCGGATGGATTATTTGAGCTCAGCAGTTCGAAACCAGCCTGAGCAAGAGCGAGACCCCGTCTCTACTAAAAATACAAAGAAATTAATCGGACAACTAAAAATATATAGAAAAAATTAGCCGGGCATGGTGGCACGTGCCTGCAGTCCCAGCTACTTGGGAGGCTGAGGCAGAAGGATTGCTTGAGCCCAGGAGTTTGAGGTTGCTGTGAGCTAGGCTGACGCCACGGCACTCTAGCCCAGGCAACACAGTGAGACTCTGTCTCAAAAAAAAAAAAAAAAGCAAAGAAGAGGAGTGACTTGTCCCTTCAGATGATAAAACATTTTTAAAAAGATGTAAGAATTAATGCCAGCAAGGTGGAGCACTGTGGGGCGCTGCAGTCGACGCCACTAGAAGATGGCGCTGAGCACCAAACAACTTTGAGGTAAACATCAGTGGAGCGCATGCGCCAGCAGAGGAACGCCTGAAATCAATCAAATACCAGTATATAAGCCTGTG
Organism: Avahi laniger; assembly: GCA_963575035.1. Taxonomy (NCBI): domain Eukaryota; kingdom Metazoa; phylum Chordata; class Mammalia; order Primates; family Indriidae; genus Avahi; species Avahi laniger. The sequence goes on along the minus strand of CAUYSK010013439.1, from coordinate 8 downwards.
CTTGTTTT
>CAUYSK010013435.1:0-33400 GCA_963575035.1 Avahi laniger | reverse complement strand
GGTAGAGTGCAGTGGCATCATCATAGCTCACTGCAGCCTCCAATTCCTGGGCTCAAGCGATCCTCTTGCCTCAGCCTCCCAAGTAGCTGGGACTCTGGGAATGTAAGCATGCTCTACCGCGCCCAGCTAATATTTTTTTTTCCTATTTTTAATAGAGACGCGTTCTCATTGCTGCTCACGCTGGTCTTGAACTCCTGAGCTCAAGCGATCCTCCCACCTCAGCCTCCCAGAGTGCAGGATTATAGGCATGCGCCACTGTGCCTAGCCAAGAAAATTTTTGAAAGCCTGAGGATCCTACCAAGAGTGGGGGTGCAGGAAGGACTGCCTTGAAAAGCCTCCTGGAGAGTTTTGCACAGGGCTAGTCCCTCACCATCAACCTCATACAGAGGTACTGTGATGAAAAAGTTACTCTATAGAATGAACACTACTGATAAAATGTCGACGATAGAAATATAGTAGAGGTGTTTGAATTAGACGTGAGCATATCACCTGGTTTATGTAACAGAGAGATATTTCATGAAATGTTTCTTCAAAAATAGACTCAAAATAGGTTAAAAGCCCTTTCTCTGTCTTAAAACAACACAGGCCCCGAGGTACTTGTCCCTCTGTGGATAAGGAGATCTTGAATACAAATAACTAGAAGAGGAATTCTCCTGGTGATTCTAAGCTTCTTCGAGTTCACTAATGATCAGGAGAAAACAGTAAACAGTATCCTAACAAATGGTGAGACAAAACAAAGGAGTGTCACAGCCACCCATAAGGGTAGAGGAACGATAGCAAAGGGTTGGCTTAGATGAAGAAAATGCACTAAAAAAAAAAAAAATGACATCCATCTAGGAAAAAATGTCAACTAATACCTCTGGGGTATTGTCCAGAGAAACAAGGTAGTTAATGAGTTAAATAAACCTGAAAAGCCATATTGCTGAAAGAGGCCAGAAGGGACAGAGAATAAGAAAGCAGGCAGGTGTTGGCAGTGCAATTACAAATGTCAATATGTTAAGTGGCAAAAACAAAACTAATGACCAAGGACAGAGATTCTTAGGTACCTAACCATTGTGATAGTTCAGATCGTGTTTTAAAAATTATATTCTTGAGAAATACTAGTGCTCCATAACTAGGTCAAGATGTCCCAGGGCTCAAATAGAATGACTGTATTCTTTTCCACTTTTTAGGAAAAATAATGTCATCAGACAAAGGTTCATAGTTTTAAGGTTTTATGCCATAGGCATTCCTTATATATTTGATGTTTACTATACTGCTACATAAGAAACTAATGTCAGATGGTTTGTGATTCAATCCAAAATTATACATGAATTCATTTTCAGTTTGGTATCTCATGATGTTCCAAGAAACGCTCTAAGAGTTTCAAATGTCCCACCTCCAGAAGAAGTGTGAGAATCACTAATCCAAGTGAGGGCAAGATCCTGAGCAGTGCAAACTCAAACCTGGTAGCTTCTCTGTGTTTTGGCACATTGCAATTTTACTATGTTTTGTATAAACCAATGTTTCTGGTTACACAAGAGAAGCAGAAAAGGGGGCCCAATGAACATTACAAAATGACCTTCCCCTAGTTTATAGTTTTCTCAATATGAGGGCTCAAAGAACAGGAAGGAATCTTAAAACCCATCTAGTACTTTCTTGTAATCACATCACTCAACACCAACCATTCAACATGATACATCATATAAACAGTGCATCACTATGTCTCGGGTCCAACATGTTGTGCAATACGTCCTTGAGATTTTTTGGCTGCAAAAACAAAGGGAGAATGAAATGATCTAGTTTGACTTTCTACCTCCTTTTAATAAATAGGACATTTTCAAGTCTCCACTCACGTGTGAGGTAGAGATTACCCAGAGAAAAGTTTCAAAAACCATTGTTTTGACATGGTTTAGAATCTGTCTTGCTCAGAGACAGGAACGAGCTGAAGTTTTGCTATCTCTTCAGGTCAGTAGAGACGGGAACAGAAAAATCAGAGCAGCAGCTCCAGTGATGAAGTCCTAGCTGGTAACTCCCTCAGGGTTGAAGCTCGGCTCAGCCTCGACCCCAGCCAGGCCAGCATTCCTCTCCTGAGTCTTGAGCTTTGACGTGCTGCCTGAGCAATTCCTTTACTGCTTACAAAGCGAAAGCAGCAGATATTCTCTGAGTTCTCACATTTCTAGCATAAGCCATTACACAGATCTACAATCTGATGAATAAGCTCTTAAAATGACTGCTGCCGATTGGGTTGTGGATTCTTGGTCTTGATCATATATGTATTCATCTCTGTAAATGGGAAAAACATCATTTCCTTGACAAAAAAAAACGTGGAACTATAACATTTATTGGTACCAAATTTCCAGAGAGTATAATTTTTCTATCATTGCATTAATATTAATGTCATCAGGAGTCAGAAGCTATAAGTGATTTGGAGGAATTTGGTGGAAATTTGTGACACAGCCTCTTTGTAAGGTGAATATATTAAGCTTTCACACAATTTGCTGTAAATACTTAATTCTCTTTCTCTCTCTAGACTTTCCAATAGCCAACCCCTGATCCTTGAAGGGAGTGGCTTCAGAAAATAGTAAAATTCAGACATATTTTGAAATACTGTCCCTGATTTTTCTACATATCATTTTCTAATATACCACACCAATATTTTGCCTCTATAGAAAGCTATGTAATCACTTTGCTTTGCCTGTCAGGAACTGATGTTAGCATCTTTCTCACTAGAAAAGAAATATTTGTGATGCTTTTCCGATGTAATGATACTTCAATCTTCTGCAGTATAAAGAAGCCAACGCAGATTGTCAGTAAGACTTTATAGAAATTCAAAACTAAATTTAGTGTGAAAAATGTGCACATTTTTCCTTCAGAAAATACACACACACAGTATATCGCTTTGAGTCCATTTTAATCATGAAACATCTTTTATGGTTCTGATAACATCAGAAGAGTTTCATTGGGTAAAAACATGTCACCGATGCTGATTTATTGACTTTATGTATTAGGCTTATACATGGTTTGTGATGGTAATTTGGGGGAAGCAGTTTTCTCTTTTGCTATGACTCTGTATTTATACCCCAAAGAATATGAATGTATTACAGATGTTGCCATGGGGTCATGTGAAATAAATAATTGGGTGGCATTGCTTTGAATGTGAAATTTAATTCCTCACTGTGGCCCCTCAGCCCCTTAGACACTGAGATTTGATAGTTACACGTTCAAAGGTGGGAGAGGCTGCCCCATGATTCCTAAGTAGTGGGACTCACATGAAGGTCCCAATGGTATGGTGTGAGATTTAAGGAAACCTAAGTCTATCCACAAAACACAATTACTCTTGGAGCGTGAGCCTCCGAAGACAAGGAGGTGAGAGAGTGGGGACCAGGAAGCCACTTCAGCCCAGCCAGGCCTCCTTCCGAACTACACAGCATTTAGAGGAAGCTTCGTGTGTCTGTGGGACTAACCCAAACTTCGCGGGTAGTTTTTGCCATCGATTGCATCTCCAGGACCCAGCGCTGTGCTCGACAGGTAATGAGCACTCTATAAATATTCACCATCATCTGGATAATGCCTGACTGGCCTCAATGCCTGTATCCCAAGTAATGTCTACAGTGGCAGCTCCATGATTTCTGCGTGACGACAATGATTCAGTTGGAGGGGGAACATGTGCATAGCAAGTACTCAGTTTTTCCTTCCATCTGCTCATTTGGGGGGACTTTGTAGGGACAGTGGAGATGATGAGGGACAATGCACTCCTTCCCCACAACTACTTGATGCTGCCACCAATGAGCTCATTTCTTCCTCACAACTACCTTGAAAGAGGAGTTATAAGTCACCCTTTGTAGACAACACCACTATATGCAGAGACTTAAGTAACTTGCTCAATATCTCAAGGCTGGAAAGGGCCAAGTTACTTGAGTACAAAATCCAAGAGTAGAATAAATTTGATCTCCTAGAAAGCTGGATTCAGGTTTCAAATCCAACAAGCCTGTTTTCTAGACAGCTGCATAAACCTGCAAAAGCTACCAGGTTTTAACTTCCCTCTTCTATCTGAGCTAAAATAACATGCTGCTGCCCTATGTGAGAAACATATGTCTGGCCACAGATGTCACAGACCTCCAGGTTCACTATTTGAAACACATGTGTAAAAGCAAAACATTCTCTCTCTCACACACACACACACACATCAAAGCCTAGGACAGCAAAGATGGCATGGACCATGCAAGTTCTGTTATCTTATCCCCAAAATGAGAGGATTGGACTAGAGCAGTGGTTCTCAAAGTTTAATATGCACACAAATGACCTCGGCACCTTGTGAAAATGCAGATTCTAAATCAGCAGGTTTGGGGCAAAGCCCAAGATTCTATACTTCAAATAAGCTCCCAGGTGATGCCGATACAGTTGGTCCCTGGACCACACTTTGCAAAGGGGCTAGAGTACCTTCAGGTCCCTTCCCACCCTAAGCTTCCTACCATCTCTGTTGATGGCGTGCTTGGCCACCTGCTACCTGGGCTGTCGTGTCTTCCCTGCCACCTAGTGTGTGTCAGGGCACCTGTCAGAGAGGTCATGTCCAGGTCATCACTGCTCACATGCCCAATCCTATCACTTCCCTTCACTTACCCAAATCCATGCTGGATCACGCGGGGCGTCCAGACCCATGAAGCATTCCCTGACTAGTTTTCTCCCTCCAGTGATCTTTATCTTTTTTTTGTTCCTAAGGCGCTCTGATGAATCTAAGCAGAGCGTACGCTAATAAGACCGCATCCTCTAATTATTTTCTTTACCCGGGAATACTTTCAAATGACTAGCTCCTCTTCAGCTTTCAGTTCTCAGTGGAATGTCACTCCTTGGTGAGGCCTTCCTCGAATACCCGATAAATTGTCCTCTCTTGTTACCCTGTGATCAGTCACAACACCCTTTTCTAATTTCTTCATAAGACTCATCAAGATTTGAAATTTTCTCGATTGTTTGTTTACCTGTTTAGTGCCTGCCGCACCCCCAGAGAGGGGGACCATGTTGGCACCGTTCACCTCCACGCTATCCCAGCACCTAGAATGACAACTGTGACACAGTAGGTATTCAGTAAATATTTGTTGAGTGAATAATGCAAGAATCACAGTGCAGGATACATAAGAAAATGCTTATTGGATGCATCAGAGATCTGTCACCCAAGTAGTAATCTCAGCATCTTATGTTTCTTTACTTTTGAAAACTAGCTTTGTCTGTGTGTTTCCTCTTTCCTGCTGTGTATACACAGCCACTCACATCACAGCTAATTTTGAAAGGAGATCAGACATGTGAGTTACTATTAGCTCTCAGTAGGACATGTCATCTGTCCACAGTGCTAGTAGACTATACAAAATAATAAAAGTGAAATTGGTGTGGACATTTAGGATATGCTATGGGAACATAGGGCAAATTTAGCTGTGGGTCTCTTCTTGGCTGTTCCATTGATGGAGCCTTCCCTGAAAAGCCCTTACCAAGCTCAGCTTTGATCTGCTTTCAGACCTGCCAACACACTCTAGTTTCTCATCTCAGACCTCGATTATTTTGTGAGGCACAGAATTTAGCTTTGATGGTGTAGATGGAAAATGGTAGAAAATTCAGGCTATTGGGGAAACTTGAATGCACAAAAATGAACCCACTTATTAGAGACAACAAGCCCTGGTAGGTCTCCAACTGAGAAGGGGGTTATTTGTAATATTGTAAATGAATTGGGCTGAAGACAGAGAGGGAGGCTGTCATTACCACACGCCATTGATCTGGAATGGAGGCAGAAGATCTGTCTGACATGTTCTAAGGAAGGCTCTTTAGATTTTGCATCATTTCTTCTCCTCGTGCCCTGTTGTGGTAGCGTTTGGGCTTGAACTTCTTTGATACTTCTCAGAAACACAAGAAACGGGCTTGATCACGACCTTGACACTAACACAGGTTTATCCTTGGTTTCAACATTGAAGTTCTCGAAAGTGAGGCTGAGTTCCATCTCTTCAGAGGTTCATTTGTGGAACTCTGGGGATTAGAGGCAGAAGCAAGCACCTGTCCCTCTAGCACTGCAGATTTCCATAGGGACGGGCTAGAAACGCAAACCATGTAAACTCTAACTGTGAGAAACCCCAGGGCCAAGCACTGCCCAGCTTGGAAATACCATCCTGGGGCTCTGAAGTTCTATTGCTCCATATAGGCTTTGCTCGGTGTTTTCTTTTACTGTCTATTCTGTTCCAAAAGAAAGCTAAAGAGGCTTTAACTTACCGTTTCATTTCATGTTTTCTGTCTTATCAGGCTCTTTTGTCCTTTGTATGAGACATGAAAAAGCTGTGAGGCTATCAAGGTACATTGCAGTGGGGATGCAGATAAAATATAGAATGCCCAGTTAACTCTGAATTTCAGATAAACCATAAATAGTTTTCTTTGTGAAAGTGTACCCCATGCAATATTTCCAGTTGCTAAATCTAGCGACTCTAGTTGCATACTTAGTTTGTTTTCTTTTGTCATGCTTTTTTTTTTTTTTTGGTCATTTTGTTTTTGTTTTTATCGGCAGGTGTATGATGAGCGTGAAGAAGGAACGAAGAGAAGGAATGAGAGATGATTTTGTGTCCTGTTTTCAATCTGTGGATGATGGTTTCTTTCCTCTTGTGTAGAGATGTCATTTCTGTGAAATCCCCAAACTTCCAGTCTGAAGAATGTCTTCTTGGTTGTGTTTTTGCAAATTTCAATTTCTAATTTGGCTATAGAGTGACATGAATTTGAAATCTGGGCTCTTTAACTGAAATTAAAGAACCCTGGTTAATTGCAAAATGAGCAAAGTAGCAATTGAGGAAGTATTTTCATCCTTCCACAGAGTAGGTTTTCTGGAGTGGCGCTAGGCCCATGTCATGAGGATAGGGATAATTCAATCACAACAGTTGATCCTGTAACCCTACTTCAGAGATGTCAAGTGCAGATACAGTCCCATGTAGATCCTGGGGAATATGAATGGCACAGGAGAATAAAGGTGTCAGGCTAGGAGATGTTAGAACTAATAAGTTGATAGCTGAGTTTAATGAGTGTTCGCCATGTGCTAATCACTAGCTTATACCAACCAAATTCCTTTAATCCTCATAACAATGCTATGTGGCAGGTATTAGTGTCACTATCCCCATTACAGACAGGGAAACTGAGGCAGGTGAGATTAAGTAAATTTAGTTACTTAACTAAGTTAAGTAGTTGATTAGTGGAACAAACTGGTACCAGAAACCACGACACTAAATTACCTGTCTCCCTAGCCTGAACAAGAGAGTATGCAGAGAGCAAGGCGTATGCATAAGCAGGAGTTGCTGAGCTGTTGGTATAACCAGAGTGCAGTCTCCCACTCCCCGATCCCACCACAGGCACACTCTTGAAGTCCAAGAGGGGCCTGGGTGGGCCCTGGCAGCCCACTGTGTTCCCCTGAACACAGGCAGGTGAGCCAGGCTAGGTTGATGAAATGATCATGGAAGTAAATGAGTTGTGAATAAATTATGAAACTGAATAAATTATACAAGGATTCTTTTTAAGAAAGAGCAAATGAAAGGTTACAGGTCAGAATTTAATCCGACTAAACGAAGCTAATCTTTTTCCTCCTCTCTTTTTTCCCAAGGCCTTCATTACTCTCCCTGCTACATGTTCAGAAGACTGTGCTGAGCTCTGAGATCTGGAGCCACTAGTGAATTATTACGATTAGGTAGCCTGAGCCCTTCAGGCCTCAGCAGGGTGACGGTGATGTCCCACAATCTCAGAAATCATCCAAATTGAAATGGCCAGTGAAATTAGAAGGAAAATAATTCCAGAAGGTCCAAGAGTATCATTGTTCCTTTAAAAACAACTCGACATAACTTGAAACCCCCTGGGAATACATATTGTTACTGTATTGCAGAGAGGATAAAGGACTCCACTGGAAGCAGATGCGATCTGTTTGATTTCCTCTGATACTGCGAGCTGAAAACAGAGAAAATTACTGAACGTGGTAACACTCAGGTTAAATGGAATAGTTCAAAGTTCCAAAGAGCTCAGTTTGGAAGGAAGCCTTTGAATAATAAACCATAAATTTTGTTGCAATCATCAATGCAAGAAAAAACTAGCCATGTCCCAAGGCTCTTCGCCTAGAAAAGGATTCTTTTCTTCTCCAAATCCCTCAAATGAACTTTAAATGTGCAAATGGTGGCTACAATTTACACAGAAACTTGAAACTATTAATGGCTTAATCCACCTAAAATCCTAATGAAGTTCTGCAATTATTATTCCTGTTTATACAGCCCAAGAAACAGAGGATAGGGGTTGCCACCCGTGGCCCCTGGCAGCCAGCTGTGTAATGAAATGAGGCCGCAGGTCCAATCACTGTACCAAATACCAGATTACTGTTGGGATTCAAGAGATCTGGAAGTTCAGAGCCAAAGGCTTTCGAAAACAACAAATAGACCTACTTATTTCTCCCTTGCAGTGATTTCTCTAAAAGAAAACCATCCAACGTGAGATTTAAAACCTTCCCTTTATTGTGGATTATTTTCTAATATTCTGAATCTGAGCAGGAATAGACAGGGGGAAGGAGATGGGTTCTAAACACTCTGATCATAATCCAGATTCACTATTTGCTTGACAAGGGTGACAGAGGCCACCTTTCAAAGTGGCAAGTGCAGGGCTGCCTTTTAGGAAGCATTTCTCCTCCATCCCCTCGCACCTCCCACCATCTCTGTCCCCACCTCATCGATCACTGTCCACATTTAGATCACCGAACCTGTAAATGGTGTCTCTTTATTGCTCCTTTCCGACAGTGTATGCTTTAGGTTTAAACACAAGTGAATTCTGTGTATGTGGAGAACAATCTTGCAACTGGAGCTGTGGGCAGCGGAGCCCTCCCGTGTGGGTTTTGTGGACCCCTAAACAGCAAAACTCAGAATATACAACACCCACCACCACCACCACCAAAATATTTCTGTCCGGATCCAAAATTTCAGACAGGCTTGCTTCATCTGCTCTTCTGTTCCTTTCTTCCTGGATCCTGGCTGCCTCATTTCAATAGATAATTGAAATATTTCTTAGTTTCTCAATACTCCTTGGGGAAATTCCACTTTGAAATTCTCTTTTCCCTGTCATTTTTACTTTACAGTTGGGAGGACGGGAATGAGCTGGGAAACAGGATCTCTCTCCCCCTCTCTTGCCTTCTCTCTCTTTTTAAATGACGTAGGGAGTTTGGACATCCTTCCTACCCCCACCTCCCCTCTTTGATTCTAACCCTGATTCCTGGAGTATTACAGTTTTCCTTTCAGTGCTTGCTGGTTACCGCACCGGGGAGGCGTTGGAGGGGCTACCCAAGGAGAGCCCCGGAGCTGACGAGCCCCAGCCGCCCGCGTCCGGGGGAGACGCCTGGTCCGATCAGGCCGGTCACAAAGCCCAGCTCGGCTGAAGCGCGATAACATCAGAGGCTTCCACCGGTCCCGCGGTGCGCCCAGCTCCGCGCGGGCGGCTCCACTCCGCCGCGGCCCGAGTTCGCTGGGGGACAACTTACTGTGTTCGCCGGGCGTCCACACCGCAAACTCCCCGGGGGGAGGGGGGAAACAGTGTAGGCAGTGTCGTGTCGGAGAGTAGAGGTCACAAAAGAGGGGCGAGAAGAGAGGAGGGAGGGAGGAAGCGGGGGCGCCCCTCGGGCGCGGATGGGGAGACCCTCCCGGAGAGGCGGGCCTTCCCTCAGGCCCTCTGCGCTCCGCTGCTCAGACAGGTAGTTGCGAGAACGAACAAAGCTGCTGGCGGAGGCAGGCGGCGGTCCCGGGGCGCCCCCGGGGACGGAAAGGCGGAGGCCGCAGCGCCCCGCGCCCCCTGCCAGCCCCGAGGCCCGAGCGCCCCGCGCTGGCTGCCGCCTCCACCTCCCCTCGCGCCGCCTCCTCCTCCGGGACGCGGCGCTTCCGAAGGGACGGGCGGCCGCGGGAGAGGAAGCCCGGGAAGCGGCAAAGGCCGGCGGGGGGCGCCGGGAGGAGGAGGGGCAGGGGCGCCCCCAGCCGCCCAGCCCGGCCGGCACCGACTGCCATCCTGCAGCGATTTCCCTGTGTCATGGCTCCGGTCTCTTAGCAACAGCCACGAGTCCGGCCGCCCCGAGCCTCCGCCGCGGGCTCCACTCCACCCGGCGGAGCCCCGCGCGCCGCAGCCACACAAAAGAGGCGCGAGGGCCGGCACTGCGCGGCCGGGAGCGCCGCGGGAGGGGACGCGGGGAGGCGCGCCGGCGGAGAGAAGGGCTCGCAGGCAGAATGCAGGATGCGGAGGACCTGACACTTCTTGGAAACTCTTGGAAACGGCTCCCGCCACAGCGGCGGAGGGGGCGGCGAGCCTGGGGCGGGCGCTCGCCCCCGCTGGGCTGCTGAGCCGCGCTCCGAGGGAGGGCCCCGAGGCGCTGTCCCTGCGCTCCGCCGTCGGCTCGGGTTGAAAAAGTTTCTCCATGGTTCCTTTGTGTCGCCCGAGCGCCCGTTCGCCGGCCCCGAGCTCCCCCGCTCTGCCCGGGTAAGTGAGCGACATTGTTTGCTGACAGTGCTGCCATTTTGAGCAATTCCGCCAGTCCCCGGGCCCCGAGCTGCGCCTCCCCGCGCCCCTTCCCCGGGCCCCGGTGCCCGGAGCCGGTGTCTGGAGAGGCTTTTAACGGGACGGGCTGCACGGGGTGAGCTGCCCAGAAAAAGCGAGTTCGGGATTGTCCTCACTTCGCTCCTGCCTGTCTTCTTTTCGGAGGCGGACTCCCAGCTGCTGCACTCATGTGACTCCAGCATAAATAAGCAGACCCAAACGAAGGGCGAGGGGATCTCTGCCCTGCCACTGAGGGGCCGGGGGTCGGAGACCTGGGATGGGTGCAGGGCACAGAGTAGCGCTCCCAGTCTGTGGGCTCTGAGCCTCAGACAGCGAGTGGGGCTTAATCCATCATGAGCGGAGAACTTGAATGTCTCTCTTGGAAGCAGTTGTATTTTTAGACATCCCTCCTTGGCTTCCCCCATCCTCCATTCCTGAACCACGGTAAGACCAGCACCAGGCGGTAAATTGCTAGAGCAGCCGACCTCGACTGCTAAGTTTGTTTTCTCTCATTAGGTATAAAGGACAGCCTCAAAGGTGGGTCTTCTGTGGCATCTGACCTTTGGTAGTATTTCATGTCAGATGGGATACATTAAAAAGGAGTACAGCTTTGGATAGAGTTGAAGGAATAGTAAACTAGGGAGTTAATTACTAGCTATTAAACCGGTTTTAAAGATCTTATGTAAATGATTGTTGAAATCCATTCCAATCTTCCTTACGTTCTGCCGGAGCCAAAGCTGCTTTGTCAAGGAGAAATCCAAGCGGTCCCTTCCTCCCCCCAGGACATCCAGCACCTTGGTGCCCCTGACCAATGGCCAAGAAAATGTTAGCCCTTCTCTCCTGGGAGAACCACCCTGCCAACTGAGTATGGATTTTCTTCTAAAATGTCTGGTCCTTAAAGCCTTCTTAAGATAACCACAGGTCTCCAGATTACTTAGGATGTTGGAGTCCAGGCATCCCCTAAAACAACAGTCTCTATGTTACATCTACATAATAAATGTGTTTATTTTGGGGGGCTATGGATGGATAGTAAGCTTTAAAAAAAAATCTGTACTTAGTGGTGCAGCTCCTTCTTATAACAAAATTTAAAAGGTTTATAGATGTAGTCTCTATACTGACCCCTCTCTGACCTACCTAGTGTTTCTCTTTACTGAAAGCTAAGTTCCAAAGAGATATTGATTTGCAAACATAGTAAAGAGCTTATTACCATTTGCATTCCCACCGATGGAGAAAAGATCCTGCCTTATATTGATGTAATGGAAGGAAGCAGCTTTTTGCCCAAGCACCAATTAAAAGCAAAATTCTACCTAAGTTGTCTCACATTTTCAGAGGGTAATTTTTTCTAAAATATGAATTATCTTATAATGGAAAAAAATACCAAAAGGCTTGTGAATTATATCTAAGTCTTTCAGTTGATACAATGCCCTTAATTTCAGCATCTCTGTTATAGGAGGGAACACAATCGATGGAACAGAAAATGTTTTACTCCAGGGATACAGCAGGACTGAAATTTTTAGAAGCTGCTGGATAACCACAAATACGCATCTGTGAATTTACCTGCCCGGGCTTTATTACAAACAACTAAATAAACTTCCTAAGGATAGTCTATCAACTGTTGCCACCTTCCCTTCCTAAAAATGACCTCATGAGAAAAGGATGAAGAAAACAGCTTTGGTTCTGAGAAATGCCAGTCTACAAATCATCATTATTATGTAGAGGGCTTTACCTAGTTAATTGCCTACTCATTTGAATATTGGGATTCTGTAGAGCGCTCTTGGCACATTAATAAGGGGTCAGAAAGCTATTATGGCAGAGTGTTGCTTTTTTTTAAGATTGTAATTTTCCCACATGAAAAAAAGATCTTTCTCTTGGAGAATCGAGGAGACTTCACAAATTCCCTGATGAAATCTAGCACAAGATACCTTTAAGGGAGTTCCTCCAAGGGAGGAGAGAAGGCCAAAAAGGAAGAGCTCAGTTACATAACCAGTTACCTAAAACTAAATATTCCACCCCAAGAAGCTGTCCAGATGTTGCAGAGTGGAGATGCAGAGAAGGCCGTGAGAGGGATCTGCTTGCTTTCAGCTGTAGGAACAAGGATAGGTGGGAGACAACTTTGTCAAGGGATTTATTGTCAGAGTATTGCAGTATCTCTAATGTTTTCCTAAACATGAACTTTCTATTAATTATCTGAAGTAAATAAACCATCTGCCTACCAGTATTTTGACCTTTAATTTTCATCCAGTGAAATGAATTCCTTTGTCTTTATACAATAGTAACTTTCCTGACTGTTCTAGTGACTTTGGGCCCGGCACTGACAGATTCCTTGGCTTAGAGACTTGAAACGCCTGTGGCAGCTCCCTTGGGAAATCTGATTCCAGCAGGACTAAGGGAAAGGCTCTTGCCAGGACAGTCCTCGACCACTACTTTTGAGTCCCCACATGTAGTTTTTAATTAATGATTGGAACTCCATTGACTGCCAAGCAGGAGGGTTTGAAATGAACAGTGCTGGGGAGTGTGTGGAGGGATGGGCTGGGGAGGAGGGAGAAGAGGGTCTCTCAGATTGTTTTATCACCCACCACCTGTCAGTTATTGCAACAACGTTTCCCTTCCCAAATATCTACCCCACCCCAGCCTTGGGTTAGTGGGCAAAGGCCCTAGGGTTGGGGCACACATGGGGTGGGATCTGGGAGCGGGGCAGTTGCAGCGCCTGGGATGTTGCTGCAGCCAAGCCCACACCCTCTGACTGTCTTCCTCTGCTTTGCAGCAGGAGGTGGCGGAGCAGCTAGTGGGCAGTTGGCGCCCGCCCTGCACCAGCCTCCACCCCAGAGGCTAGTCCCACACTCCACAAGTTCGCCATGATCGCCACCGGTGGCCTACTGAGGATTTCCGCCAGAAAGCAGGATCCCCTCCGCCCCCCCAGCCAGATCCCCAAGCGCAAGCGGAAAGCCAAGAAGAGGCGCAAGAACGACGTGGTGGTGGTGAAGGGCAAGCTGAAGCTGTGCTCCATCTCGGGGCTCATCGCCCTCTGCGGGATCCTGGTGCTGCTGGTGGGCATAGCCATGGCGGTGGTGGGCTACTGGCCCAAGGCCAACGGGGCCAGTAAGGAGGGGGGTAAGCAGCTGCCGCCCGCGGGGAGCGGCCACCGCGTCCCAAATACGGCCAATAGCAGCAACGGTGGCAACAAAAACCGGTCCAGGAGCCACTCGGAGACTCCGGAGGGTGTCAACTCCAGTTCCGTGGGCGCGCCCAGGGACACGCCCGCAGAGCGGCCGGCCGCCCCTTCCTCCTCCTCCTCCACGTCGGTGGGTTTCTTTTTCCGCATCTTCTCTGGCTACCTGCACTCTGACAAGCTCAAGGTCTTCGGGCCCCTCATCATGGGCATCGGCATCTTCCTCTTCATCTGCGCCAACGCGGTGCTTCACGAGAACCGGGACAAGAAGACCAAGATCATCAACTTGCGCGACCTCTACTCCACCGTCATCGACGTGCACAGCCTCCGCGCCAAAGACCTGGCGGCCGCCGCCGCGGCCGCAGCCGCCTCCTCATCAGCCTCGGCCCCCGCCTCGGCCCCCTCCGGGACCACGCCGCTAAATGGCTTCCTCAGCTACGTGCAGTCGCGGGGCCTGGAGCTGAAGCCCGGGAGCTGCTGCGGCCCTGGGGACTCCTTCGGAGCGGCAGCGATGCTGGCCAAGGGTTCGTGGCCCCACCCCGCGGCGCCCGACCTGGCTTCGTCCCCGCGCTGCCCGCGGGAGCCCCCGAGCCTGGCCGAGGCCGTGTACAGCATCTACCGCGAGCGCTCGGGCGGGGCCGGCCGTCGCCGGGCCGCAGCCGCCGCTGCCGTGGCCGCCGCCGCCGCCACTGCCACCGCCACCGCGGCCGCCAGCAGCAGCAGCAGCCCGGCGCCCTGCAGCCCACCCGAGAGCTGGGGGCGCCAGAGCACCGCCAGCTCCCTTGTGGGCTCCTCGCTGAGCGCCTTCGCGCTGCTGTCCTTGCAAGGGGACCGCGACAGGGACGGGGACGCAGAGGGCGCGAACTGCAGCTGGCAGAGGCCTCCCGGGGAACGCGGCTCCCGGGAGATCCCGCGGGGCGAGCTCAACCTGAGCTTGACCAGCCTCCGCGGCGCCGAGGGCGACGCGCGCTGGGCGCACGGCGAGCTGGAGGAGCCCGAGGGCGCGGTGGCGGCGCGCACCGCCAGGGGGCAGGGCGGCCGCCTGCCTAGGACCGGCCGATATGCGGCCTTGCGGCGCCGCAGCACCAGCGGGCTCCCGGACTACCGTGCGCCGTCGTCCCCCGAGCCTCCGCCCTCCCCGAGCAGCGAGGAACTGGACTCCAGCCTTCTGGCCAAGGTCGCCTCCCCCTCGCCTCCCCTGCGGTTGGGGGACTCGCCCCCTGCCAGGCGGGACTCTGGGAGTTCCCTGTCGGATGACCCATCCATTAGCAATAAGGGCTACACCCCTCTGCGGGAGGCCGGCACTTCCTTGGAGTCAGTCACGGACGCAGCAGCCAGTAAAAGGCAGGACTGCGCGACCGCCACCGCCCCGGGTGCAGAGCAGAGCCCCCCGGAGGGTGCCAGCCAGGAGACACCCACGGCTGGGCCACCTCAGCCGGTGCAGAGGCAGTTTACAAACAAGGAGAAACTCTTCATGATTTCCCGGTCTCACGCCGTAGGGGTAGAAGAAGAACTGGAAAGCACTGGCACTTAGGGAAAGAGGGAGCGAGGAGGGAAAGGAGAGGAGATGGGGAAAGCGCCCCCTCGAATCGGTGCAATAACAGGTCCGTCTTTCCTTTGTGGACTGATCCGAGGACATCATTCAATATCCAAAGAGCTGCAGAACGTTATCCTTGAATTGCGTTCGCAAGATTGCGGTAGATAGAACTCCAAGCAATTTTTTTTAAAAAGCAAACTAGTCTTTTTATGTCCGATGGTGATTGTATGTTCCATGGAAACCAAATGTATTCAAAGGTCAGCAATCTAGTTCATTAGATGAAATTCTCTTAATTTTCTTAGGATGAAAATAATATATTTTTGACAGTAACTGTGCACTTTACTCCAACTTTTTTTTTTTTATCCCTAATTTCCCTAACCCCTGTACTCTGCCGCTGGTTTTGTCCATAGCTGCTTGTGAATGACAAGCTTTTTTCTCCCTCCGTTTGTGGAGCATAGAAGAGTTTGTCTCAGTTCTCTTAGAATTGATCTTACTCAATGAAGTCAAAGCCAAAAGCATGAGTAATTCAGGAAAGAGCACTTTCTCGCTCTACCCTGCTCTGCTCCCCAATTGTCCAAAGGCCTCTTTATTTTTCAAAAGGGAGTATGTTTTGCTACTAGGGTATGTTGTGCAGGCTGGAGAGGGCAGGGGCCAGATGAACTGTTATATTCCTAAGTTCACAATATTAAGTACACCGTGCTTTATTGAGTGTTATCACACCTGTATTGAAAATAGCATTAATATTTAAAATCTTTTTTAATAAAAGAAGTTTCCAAACAGTTAAACATGATATGGCCTCATTTTGCTTTGTAGCTAGTTCATCTGGTACATCTAAAATATTTTTGCTGTGACCCTGCTACTAGCACTGTAGTTATCTTCCCCCAAAGTACTCAGTGCCATCATTACTCAGTCCATTTATGGTAAATTTTTAACTTAAAATATAGGGTAGTATTTAACATTTGGGAGTTTCTCTTTCAAATAAAATGAAACATTAGTCATTTTCAATACTTCTAGTTTACCTCAAAGTATTCATTTACAGAGCAGCAGGCTTCTTATCCTCTTAGATTTCACTATTTGATTTTGATTTTAAGTTCATGATCTTGAATCCACGGCCTACATAGGCAAAAAGGTAATGTTTTAATAATTTGGCAGATTATTTACAATTGATGTTATTAAGAATCAATTAGTTAATTTTCAAGAACAGTAGATGAGATGTGGTCATGTTAGTCCCCATGGATGAAGCAACTGGTCCTATGGACAGAGTGCAGATTCAGGACTGAGACTGGACCTCAGCTCTTGGTATTGTTACCTGTGTAGCCTTGTATGAGTCACAAAGCCCGAGTCTCCATCATCTGGTCTGTAAAGGTGGTTATTGAAATTATTATTACTATTATAATATGTTGGCTGAATGCATACTTAGAAGAAAGGGCCTTCCCTTGATTTAAGCTCAAGAAAGTATAGGCTGAAATTTGGGATAGCCACTTAATATCTGCATAATCTTAGACAGATCAGTAAATCTCTTGGGGCCTCTGGTGGATGATACAATCTCTATGATCTCCGTCAGCTCTAAAGGCTCTACTTAAGGGTGCTGGAATTTTCCTGGATGTAATCATATCATATTTGTGCACATAACTTGGCAAAGAGTGAATATACTTCATAAACTACCCTTACTGTAACATTCTGTAATAAATTGAAAGGACATAATTTATTCCCAGATTGAATCTGCATTAAGCTAATGGCTCACTTTAAGGCTGTGAATTAATATATTGGGCCTTTGTATATAGCAAAAATGAGTTGCCACTAGTGAGGGACAAGCAAGTGTAATGAGACCTCCAGGTAGTGTTAAATTTCAGCAGTCCCAATTGCTTCTTCACTCTTCCAAAACAAACTCTAAATTTCCCTAAGTTTTCTTTCCTGTTACCTTGCATATTGGGGATAATTTATATACTGAGCGAGTTTGTTATTTAAAGGAAAAACAGGTTCTGGTGTTCTAAAATGCTGTTTGCAGTCCTCAGAAAATACACTGTAAGACATTTAGCAAATAATAAAGCCACTACCTCTAGTTCAACTAAAGAGATGTGGGTAAAATAGTATTTGTCTATTAAAAACTTCAGAAAATTCACTCTAACCAACTGATTAGACTTGATACTGATTACGTAGTTATATTAATCAGATTAAATAAAAACTTCTAGCTCATGTTGATCTCATACACACAGGCCCTCTGAAATTAAATAATCTCAGCAAACTTAGTTCAGTATCTGGTTGCATCTGTCTTAACCATCGAACAATTTATATTTTTTTTCTGAAGATGAAAAAGAATAAGCTCAATTTTCCAAATCTTGTGAGGAGCCTGGGATTTTCTCAGACTTCAAAAAAATCCTCTGAAGTTATGAGCATAGTAATTCACAATCTTAACTTTCATAGGAGCAGAATGCTCTGCAATGACAATGCTGGTTTTTACTCACTTCGTGCTGAGTATGAGTTTTATATATATTATCTCAGTGCATCCTTACAGCAACTCTGTCGAAGTTGGATTATTATTATCCGCATTTTGCAGAGAAAGAAGCTGAAGTCAGAATGGTGGATTTCTGGCCCAGGGTTACACTGCTGGTAGCGGTGGAGCCAGGATTTATACAGAGTTTTGAGGATTCGGTGGCTCTGTTGGCAGATGCCAAGCTGAAATTGGCATTTCTGGAGACCATTGAAATACTTTCTACCTTCTTAGCTTCCCCCTAGATGCTTTTCCAGAACCATTTTTAGACAAATGCAGAGAAATGTTAGAATGCACAATCAGATGAAAAGCTGAAATTTGTAAATTTTGGACTGGAATAAATAAGCTTTTTTCTAAGTGACTTTGTGGGGTTTTTTTGTACCTGATAAATAGGAGTATTTGAAGGGACCTTACAGATTACGGAATCCCTCCACCTTTTACTTATAAATGATGTTGCTAAGACTTAGAAAGAT
This sequence comes from Avahi laniger, assembly GCA_963575035.1. NCBI lineage: Eukaryota > Metazoa > Chordata > Mammalia > Primates > Indriidae > Avahi > Avahi laniger. Next base: position 15,188 of record CAUYSK010013435.1, on the reverse strand, counting down.
GTAACCATTTGGTCAGAAATGGTCCTGCCATTGCCAAAGAGCAATGGCAGGACCCCAATGTCAAAATAATCACAACACTTGGTGTGATTGATTTTCCCTCTGAATTTCTATCATGTACCAGCTGGGTGACCATGGGCAAGCCACTTAGCGTATCTGTGTCTCAGTGTCCTTTTCCACACAATAGGAGTCACAATGTACCTACCTCGCAGGATTGGAGTGAAGATTAAATGAACTAATGGGCATGGCATTGGTGTTATAAAAAGGTCTGTTAGTTTTATTTAATTTAAAATAGAATCAATTGCCAAACAATTTTTAGATGGCCCTCCTTCTTAGTAACAGAATAATTTTAGATTAAAAATCTAAAATGTAAGGCAACATGGCATAGTGGCTGAAAGTGAGACTTGGAGCGGTTACATAACATTAGAGCTGGGGTTTCACATCTATTAAATGGAGATAATAAATAGCATTTGACTCATAGAATGAATTATTTAAATGAGGACTAAATAAACTAATATACTTAAAGGACTTAGAACAATTCCTGACACATAAAAAATTCAGTAAATGTTAAGTACTCTTATTAAGGCGCAATGCAGAAAAGTAATTAGTAGGCTAAATTTACTGCTCAGTTGTTAGGGACAACCATAAACTTATTATACTGAAGTCTTTGTAATTTAGGTATATCAAAAAGAAAAAAAATAGACCTTTAAAAATGAGGACTTAAGCTGTTGCAGTGCCCCTGATAGAACAAACAAGAGCTAGATATGTGCTTCTCGTGGTCCCATGGTCAAAGCATTACGTAACATTGAATGAACGCCCAACCTGGCTTCCTTGGCTGTATTGAGCCATGATTATTCCATTTCCATTTATTGAGGCTCGTCGAATTAGAAAGGCCAGGCAAGTCCCTGAGGTCCCAGCCTCTGTCTGTTAGAAAGTCCCAGAGTAAAGATCAGGTGCTTTATTGATTTATTTAAATTGTCTAGACAAAAGTTTTTCTACTGGTTTTCTCTTTACTCATTTTGGGTTTCCTTTAAAGCTGCAGTTCTGATTTTTGTTTTTATTTTTTGAGCTAGAGAACTTTTAAAAACCCTCCAACACATCAAATTAGTACAAATTAAGTATATGAATTTGTATTTTAATTAGAATAGTAGTTTTGCCAAGATAAAAAAAATGTATTTCACAGTCAAGTAATTTATAAATATGACCTTCTTATATTAAGGGTTGCAGTTTAAGGTTGATATTTTTCTCATTCATAACAAAGAATAGGATCTATGTTTATGGAGGCTGTTTAATATAGACCCAGACTGTTTTTTTATTTTAATTTTTTTGGGGGAATACAGCTAAAAAAGACTAAGTTTTTGAATGACTAACTCTAAAAAGCATTCTAAGACTTTCTTTTTCTTTTCAGGGAAGTTATCTCTGAGGCCTTTCCTTCAAAAAGGAATGAATTTCTTTAAATGGATATGAAAATGACATGTTTTTTCTATTAAGCCACCAAAGGTTGGAGAGTCCAACTTTAGTCAAACAGCTGTCTGCCACTCTCCAAAGACCTGGTGAGCTACGTATTTTCTGTGTGCCATCTGTTTATCTATGAGTCAGAAAACCCTAGGCTAGTGTGGGGCCCATACAGACTTGAACCACAATAGGAGTTACAAATGCCAGCCGTCCTGAGGATTTAGCCTTCATCCCAGAACCAAAGGTGCTTCAGGGTTGGTACCACCTGGAAAGATATTGTTATTCCGCTTGGAATGGGCTCCCAACTCTTACCCCTTCAATAATCCCAGCTGTGATATGGCTATGCACGGCAAACAGAACAATGGCTGATCCGTAACTACGATAACATATTGCAGGTCAAAGACTAAAACTGATTATGCAGACTCACTTTGAGTATCACAAAGCATGTACCTGTCTCAATAACTTGCACTTTTGATCCCACATTGTGACCAAATCCCACTAAGGGCCAGAAGCCTGAGTATCAATAACAAAGGAGGAAAACAGGGGTGAAGAAAAAGAAAATCCTGCAAAAAGAGAAAAAAGATAAAGTTAGACTAGAGTAGCTAGGAAAGCTTTTTGTTTCTGAAACAAGTATCTGATTATTCTTGTTTGTAGATTTCCTTTCTTTCTTTCTTTTTTTTTTTTTTTTTCTTTTTGAGACAGGGTCTTGCTCTGTTGCCCAGGCTACAGTGCAGTGACGTCCTCATAGCTCACTGCGGCCTCCAACTGCTGAGCTCAAACCATCCCGAGTAGCTGGAACTACAGGTGTGTGCCACCACACCTGGCTAATTTTTTTTTTCACATTTTTTGTAGAAATGGGATTTCACTATTGCCCAAGCTGGACTCAAACTCCTGGCCTCCAATGATACTCCTGCCTTAGCCTCCTAAAGTTCTGGGATTACAGACGTGAGTCACCACACCTGGCCAGACAATGTCTTAAAAGGAAAAATCACAATAGCTTTTATTTCTGAGAATATATTCTCTCAGCAAATGCATGGCTAGACATTAATTTGTATATTTTCCAATATTAAGGAATTTCCACAAAACATTGTATTCTTGAAATGAACCATTTGATACTAATAAATACTAAACATCTAATAATGTCCAATAATTGAAAATAAATTTATGGGCAAATATACAAACAATTGCTGTTAAGTTAAGAAACTCAAGTATCTTTAAAGCATGTCTGTACTTTCAAAGGAAGAAAACCCAAAAGTTATTAGTGATTGATGTAATTAGGTCAGTTGAAGCAAACCAGGTCAGAAAATGACTTTGCCATTGCTGTTTTATGTGATTACCTTATCACTCTATTTTGCATAGATACAACTTAAAAGAAATAAATTTTACCTGTAGGAGTCAGTAGCGGTGGCTCAAGCTGCTGCCTTTTTGGTAAATTACACAAATTGTTTTCAGATAAGTTCGAGATATAAACCACCTATCATCAGTGAGGTAGACATTGTGTTAGGTGGCAAGGATGAAAATGTGAGTAAGACATAGTTTTCAACTACAAGGTCTTGCAGTAGTATTGTTCTTGAGACAGGCACATAATCAATAATTTCAATGCAATGTATTACAGGACAGTTATGATGTGGATCTTTCAGCTGAGTCCTGAGAAATGAAGAAAATGTCAGATAGATACAAAAGGTGGCAAAGGTATATTGGCCAGGAGGACCAGCATGAGCAATTGCAGGAGGCAAAACATAATCTAACAAGGTAGATTTTCATAAGGCAACTTATATTTGACTTTTCTCCAGTATTTCCATAAGAGCAAACAGAGGGAGGTGTTTATTTTGAAAAAACCAAAAACAAAACTATATGTCCCTGTATCTATATCTATAAATAAATAGATTCTCCTTTATGAGTAGAAGGGTATTTAAAATTAAGATTAAGATGAATTTGGCATTAAGATACTCAAAATACATATTCCCTACTATTAGATTTTAATTATTCCCTATGTATAACTGCCTTTTACGGGCAGGACTTCTTAACTGAGAAGTATCAGTACACGGAACTAATGAACATATTCTTATTGGACTTAATCTATCTTTATGAGCAAGAATGATTTTTGCTGAATTATACATTGCTTTAAAATTACCATTTAATTTAAAATTTCAAATTCTGGAAATTATTTCTCTAGATGTGTGTATAATGAGATAAAACTGGGAGGAGAATCTGTCACTTGGCAGCGCTGTTTGTACCGTTCCCAGCGTGGTGGACACTGTGTCGCTCCATGTGCTGTGATGACTGGAGACAGCATAAACTTGGGGCTATTTCACAGGCCCCAGGTCATTTTTCAGAATCTAGGCATGAGAACTGAATGTATTTCTATGGATTTCTACATCAAGTTGCAACATTATATTCCGAGCAAACAAAAATAACTTATTTTTGTTAATAGCAGGCATTCCATTCCTATTTTTCCTCACATATGTTTTCATAGCAAAGGGAAAGATTATTTAAGGCCCAGACACCCTGTTGCAAATGTGGTTGAGTGTTCTTTGAGGACTGGCACCAAAAACACTCTGCTTTTTTATTTCTAAACAGCCAGTCATTTTGAGACAGTCACTGAAAACAGTTTTGGCCAGAATAATGCAGTATAAATGCAACTTAATACTTTGTTCACCTACAAAGCAGCAAACAAAAAGATACAGGCAAAAAAATCTGTTTTTCAATACAAATATTCTATTAAAGTAAGAAAAATAGTATAATTTTTTTGTTTGAATTTCATACATAATTATTTGATTTCTCCAAAATCTTCTTAATGCATAAAGGAAAAAAATGGAAAATGTGCTTATTCTTTTTTCTAATCCATGAAAGTGAGAGTTTTGCAAAAGCACTTTCCATGACAGGTAAAATTCAATAGATATTATCAATTGCAGTTTTATTGTCAGAGCCACTAATAATTCTTTCATAGAGATAGATGTATTAGTAAGAAGTCTAACATTTGGAAATACTGGTAGATAAGGTGCTGTGGTTAATATGGCGTGGTAATTGATGTCAGGAAGCAAACAGAATTCTTGATCACGAGCAAGAAATTTCAAAAGACTAATTTGGTGACCTAAATGCTAATCCTGCTGCTTATGTAACCACATGGCTCGATGTGTTTGGAACACTAAATACGACTTGAGTGCTTGCTCATTTGATTGTACAATTTCTTCCATTTGTATTCCTAATTTTATTTTAGCTTCATGCCTGAGAACATTTCTTGATTTATTAATCTTGCTTGGGATTATTACTTTAGAAAAAAATGAATGCATTTATAATAATACTGCTACTAATAATAGGCTTAAAGGAGACCGAAAAGTAATTCGAGTACTTTACTAATAATACAGTAATTGTTTGCTCCCCAATTTTTTATATCTTCTCAAATAGAAAGTAAATTGACTGGTATCTTCTTGAAACATGTGCTGCGGAAAAACCAAAACACAATTGAAGTGCGTGTTTGCAACCTCTCTGTTCCTCAAATCCCATGGATGTTGGACACTAGAAACTTTTTTATTTATACGGTATATTCTGACTAAGTCAGAGAGATGGTGGTGGATGCTTTCCAAGATTTCTTTTATTATAAAGTGAATGAAAAGGACATTTAATAATGCTTTACCTGCTTGGAAGACAAATGCCAGCTCTGATTAAGTCAATGGCAATTAAACATCACACGTACAAATAAATTGAACAGAGCATCTGGCTAGCCTGCGAGTATGACTCACCTGCAATGGAAGCACCAAATCATAGTACAAAAATAAATAAAGGGATATAAAAAGCAAAACTTATTTCAGACGTGATTAAGGCCATGAGTAAAAATAATTCAAGTGGATGTGTGGCAACTTCTAATGCAACATAATTTTAGAGAATTATTTAGTGATTGTATAAATGTGACATGCCTGAAAAATGTTAATTAAACTGGTTTACACAATGGTGGAGATGTATAATTATTTAGACATGCTCCCACGGTCATTTGGAATGAAATTGTAAATTCCAGTTCTAAAAGGCTCTTTTGGACTATAACCCTGGAGCTGAGGGTTGGAGGCAAAGCCTTTTCTATCCACTGAAAATGATGAGACCCCAGAAGTGTCACAGGCCTGCCTCACTCTTCTCTGATTTCATTTACACAGATTAGAAAGAGCAACTTCAACGGCAATGAGGATTTGTACCTTTAAGGCTTTCTCTTTTGCCCAACATCTTTCAGCACATTTAATTCATGGAAGAAAGAGAGCAATACGATATTAGGTTGGGTCTCAGAATGAATAATCCGGCCATTGTATCTTGATTTATACATACTCCTTATACTCTCAAACGCGGAAGAAGAGGGAGATTATTGAGAAAATGAGCCACGGCATCCATTAAAGACCAGAACATTTTTACGTAATGTCTAATACTGATGGGACCACCTAAGATTTGTTTCTGAGTCTTGGCCTGGAATTGCAGATTTGGAAATCAGGCTTTTGAAATAAAAATTAGGATTGATGAGAAAAGTATTAGTGGAACGACACCTGGGACTTTGAGTTGCAAAGTTTACAAATTGAAAGAGACCCAAGAGGTGTGATTTGTGTGTGTGTGTGTGTACGTGTGCACATCAATAAATGAACTATTAAAACATAAATCATCTTTGCAACTTACTGCTTTATTTTGAGGTCTATGAACAAAAATAAATACTTTTGAGGATAAATCACATAGTACAGTAAGAAACTCTTGCTTCAAGCAGATAACAGGACTTGACAAGCCATGTATGCCATAGTTCTCATGATATGGGCTGCAATCTTAAGAAAAATCAATAAATTCCAAACATAATTTCTATGTCATAGAATTGTGTTACAGCCCAGCCTTAGGAACGAACTCGATCTTATTTATACTAGCAAGGAACATACACAAGACTAGATGATGAATTCCTCTGTCAGTTTTTACATTTTGGTTTTCATGTCAAGTAGCGTCTATTCTCGTTATGCTTACCACAATCAGTGTTAGGAGCCCAAGTGAAGACTGGAGTATTTTGGAGCTCTGGGCCTTGCCATGTGGGCTTAATGATACGGGATAAAACCCCGAAAGTGAAGTGAACCAAACAAATGTCAATTTGACAGGCATTGGGATTGATATAAAAGACATTTGCATCATTAAATTAAAATAAAATAGAAATCATCATGCAACTAACTTCCTTAGTTGAAATATACAGAATTTTTTTTTTCTAGACTCTAATTAGAAAATTCAGAGATGGTCAAAATAATTCTGAAAGAGCTTATGTTTGTTCTGATGCTAGTTAGGGTTCTTTTTAAGGGAGAATTTGCTGTGGAGAGTGCTCAAAGACTTCTCACAGTGTGACACCATGAGCATTCATTTGTGGAGATGTCATACACCTGAACAGAGCTAGACTTTTTCTAGTTTATTCTTTATAGAACCAGTCTATGAATTTCATCTTGAATTTCACAGCACAATATAATCCTTGTTTACAAAATGAACAAAACGTAGCTCTATAGAGAGATAAATTTTATCTTATCAAACTATATTATGCCTAGGGAATTTCATTTGAATGACATCATTAATTTTCTCTTTAATTTTGGTTTTCTTTAGACCACAATAAAGGGTTCAAGCCCAGGTCAAATTGACATAAAGGTGGTGGGAATTTTACCACCGTCAAAGGAAAAATTAGTTAATTTAGGTTAAAAACAATCTACTGCTTTATCCTTATTGAAACATTACTTACACCGATCATTGCCCAATTTTCTTACTGTGTGCTGGAACGCTGGGGCTCTAGTGAGCAAATTCACAGTCATTTTAAATTGATGGGTCAGTATTTAAAATACATCAAAACCCCATTTTCAGACTACTTTGTGTCAAATCACTTTCTCATGCTTTATCCCCAGATGACTCAGATGTCTTCTCGCTTTTTGTGTTCAGTGTTTGTTCTAAAATTTTAGATTTCCCTGCATCTTGCTCCCCCTACTGCTGAGTAGGTGTATGCGCACCTTAAAGTAAAAATAAATGCCATGTTTCCACGTATTAGATACTTTTTCCATAAAAAAAAATGTCCTTCCCTGTCACCCCCTCCCCCTGCCAAAATGTGAAGGGATCTGGATAATAAACTTTCCTTTCTATCACCATTATTCTTATCAATAGCATAAGTTCATTTTGTACTCTTTCTGAATTCTTTTCTGTAGCTAGATGCCCATCCTTGGAGAAGTGAACAAATGCCTGTTACAAGATTTGCTGCCAATTTTCCTGAACCAGAAGTACTAATGCCAGCCACACTTCCCACCACGGGACACACCTCTGCATCTGCTCAAACCTCATCAACCCAATGACCTCCCTAGGGTAACAACTGCTCTGCTCCTACCTTCTACAAATCAGTCTTTTGGCCAGCTCTAACTCAGGAGCATATAGGGCAATATATTCTGAGAAAATAGGTCAAGCCTAACCAAGGTGATATGGTTAAAAAAACACCACAGTCCATCTGTTGTCAACTTGGCATCCGTATGCACCTCTTTAACCATATTTAATTTCCTAATAAGGACATAAGCAATGTCATGCTTCTACCTAACATGATACAACTATCTCTCATACACCTGAAAACATAGCAACATTCTCTATGAAAGAGGATACACATTCAGTTTATTCTTCTTTGAGTGATGCTTTTTTTCCTTGTAGCTAAGTCGTACCCAACCCTATGCCACCTTCTAGCTTAAATATTGAGATAAAATAAAGTGAACCACTATTAATTTATCATAAGTTAGACAGCAAAAGATCTGAAGTGGGGAAAAAAGAAAAAGAAGTTTTCGTATTTAAAGTCCCTTCACCTTTAGCAAGCACATTGGCTGGTTGTGATTCCTTTTCCGGTGGGTGACCCACAACTTCATTCCTGAAAGGTCTGTACCAGCAGCCGTCCTACCTACGTCGGGTTGTTGTACATTTTCATTACAGGACATGGTAATTCTAACAGGCACCATCAGGATCTCCTGCTTTCCTGATAACCTCCTTATTCCCATTGTGTAGCAGCAAGCCAATTTCCTCTTGATAGTCGAAATTAGTCACTTTAGCTAGTACAATTACTCCTTTCTTTGCCTGAAGAGTCACTGGCATGAATAGTCCAAAGAGACCAGACGGCAATCTCAACTTCCGGTTTAATGGAACCGACACTGTGTCCCTTGGTGGAAGCATCCCTCTCTTGGGAACTAAGATCTTTAGACTAGCGGAGCCCAAAGTTGTAGCTATCAGAAGCAAAATGTTCACTAGTACATCATTAGGGATAACAGAGAGAGGAATCACTCCCATTCCTACTCCTTGATTATTGGACATATGAATACTAGTTATGGGAGAAACATCAACACATCCTGGTTGCTGACTCAGAGGTCACAACACATTCTGGAGAATGTTACCCCGGCCTGCAAAGTGTTGCCACAGAGCTAGTGTAGACCATTTCATCATTTCATCAGGCCAGGTCTTCAGATGACTGAAACTGGTGAATTTTGTGTACATGAGCCCATTTATAAGCTACATTTGCTGTAAAATTAGTTTTATAGGTAGAATCAAAACTATGTGGAATACCATTATGGAGAAAGTCCACAGACGGTGATTTTGGAAGAAGTATTTCAGGCAGGAAGCAAATCCATATCCAAAGTAGATGTTGATTCCAGTGAGAATAAAACACTGCCCCCTCCCATGATGGAAGTGGTCCAGCATAATCAACCTGCCACCATGCTGGGGGCTTATTATTTATCACTTTGTTCATGAGCCCACTGGGAAAAGAGGGTGTGGCTAGGGAAAGAGATGACTGAAATTTACAAAAGGGGTCTTCTTGTCCACTTGATTATTAAAACCCTCCTCTCTGGGAAAAACAACCAGGTGCACTGCTTGAAGATCTGCCCAAAAGAGGATTTCCCCGCAGCAGTATTCTTCCAGACCATCCTAGAATGGACTGTATTGCTGCTCTTGTTCAATTTTATTTTTAAGGAGACAGGGTCCCACTATGTTGCCCAGGCTGGAATGCAGAGACTATTCATAGGTGCAATCATAGGGCACTGCAGCCTTGAACTCCTGGGCTTTAGTAATCCTCCTCTGAAGTAGCTAGAACTATAGGCATAGAGGCATGCACCACTGCACACAGCTTTTTGTTTTTCTCTTTCTTTCTTTCTTTCTTTGCTCTTGTTCACTTTGAGTGGTATGGGTGTATTGTTCAGAACAGCCTGAGTTTTTTCTTACTCAGTCAACTGGTCATAGGAGCATTACACAGGTGTGATAGTACGTTGCTAGCCCTGTCAGTTGAAAGCAAATTGCTTCTGATGATCTTTGCTAAACGGCATAGAGAAAAAGCATTTGCTAGTCAATAGCTGTAGACCAGATGCCAGGGGATGTGTTGGTTAGCTCCAGCAATGAAATCTGTCTGTAACATCATCTGAAATTAGAATTGATACCTGGTTAAGTTTATAATAACCCTATTATATTCCAAAATCTGCCTATTTCCTGCAGAGCCCATTTAGGTAAGTTGAACAGGTATGTGGTAGGAACCCTTGAAACTTGATTGTGACACTGATTTGTATAATCCCTCTAGGAATATAGTATTGCTTCCAAAGTCTTCAGCCTCATTGGAATCCGACCATATTTCCTCAAATGCACGTTCAAGGTTTCATTACTTCTCAATGAACAACCCAGCATAGAGACCCTGCAAAGTTCTAAATTCAATTTGCATTGTAATTCAGCCACCTGCAAGGTTAGACTTTGAGTTTGGTTTTTAAAATCCCTGATTCTGCAGTTAAAGGAGATAGGGTTTCCTTAAGAACAATAATTGCCCTTAAAAAGCAGAAAACTTTAAGCCCGAGCTCAGTTTCTTTCTCTAAATTCTCTAGCATGCTTAGAAGCAGCCAATCAACACCATTGTACTCCTTAGTGCCACTAATATGCCATTACAACAGCTGTTACTTGATCACTCAAAGCCTTATCCATTAGAGGAAATGGATTACAAGTGATCACTAGTGATCATTTAAGTGACTATTTTGCCATTGAACATTGTGGACTACCAGGGCCCCCTTTACCACTGGAACGGGTCATCAATGCCTTTAAAGCCAATCAAATCAGAGAGCCTATTTCAGATTCCCAGCCTTTAGGTTACGTTCCAGTATTAATAATCATCAATCAATGTTCAGTCAGAGCGGCAGAACTACTATGAGTTATAGAATAAGGTATTTATGTAGAAATTAGATCTTACAAAATCGTGGGAAGCAGTGGAGAAAGTGAAGTCTCACGAGGTGAGTTATGGGATGAGAGATGAGCTGTCAATCAGTTCATCTGAGAAGCCACGCATGTCCAGCTGCCAAAACAGGACTGAGAAGGGAAGGCTGCTGAGGACATCTGTGTGAAGCTGTGCCTCTATCCGGTCACTACCTCTGTGGATCTGCCACCAGCCACCTGCGGCCACTGCAGGATAACAGGGCCAGCAGTTAGGAAGAGGACCTGGATGCGGGGTGGAGGAAATCAAGGGCCAACCCGACCTGCTGGCCCCTCTGCATCTGACTGTCACCGCATCTTTGACGAGCTTCCAAGAGCAGCGGTGGATGGTTCACTTCCGCTATTTGCAAACTGGTCTTTAGGCTACTCTAGCCTGGCGCCATATGTGGCAGGGAATTCTAAGAACAAAATTCCAGTTTTATAAGAGCAACACAGTATTAATTTGTGACCATGAAGATAGTCCTTACTTCAGACCATCTAAATACTGTATTTTAGGATTTGTACCAAGCTGTTTTTTTACCTCTTTTTATCTTAGGACAGAGGGAATTTTGTTGCCTTTTCCAACAGTAATTATAAACTAGAAGAAGAAGTCCACATTTTTCAAGAACAATTCAGAGGGCAGTGGCAAGAAATATCTGCTTTTTGATTCTTTTCTGACTTATCGACATAACTGGAAAATGCATCAACCATACACTCGTGTCCATAGCAGGATTATTCACAGTAGCCGAAAGGTAGAAGCAACCCAAGCATCCCCAGATGGATGAATGGATACACAAAACGCAGTACGTGCCAATAGTGGAACACTGGCCTTAAAAAAGGAAGGACATTCTGACACAAACTACAACACGGATGAACCGCAGAGACACTGTGCTAAGTGAAATAAGCCGCTCACTAAAGGACAGATTCTGTGTGATTCCACTTATAGGAGGGAAATACATTAGGCAAATTTTTTGGAATGGAAAGTAGATTAGAGGTTACCAGGGGCTGGAGGAGCAGGGAGTGGGGAGTTGTGGTTTAATGGGGTACAGACTTTCAGCTGGAGAAGATTAGAAAGTCCTGAAAAGGGCCGATGGTGGTCATTGCACAACAATGCGAATGTGCTTAATGCCACAGAACCGTACATTTCAAAACAGTTCACAAGGTAAATTTTATGTTACATATATTTTATCATAATTTTTAAGAAATAAAACATATAGTAAGCAAAGGGCTATCAGTTATTCGCTCCTCAGTATGAATTAATTAAGTCAGAAGCTTTCCTGTAAATACTTGAGCATTAGGGCTGGGGCTTATGACCGAATGGGAACAAACACAGGCTGTGAATCCGCAGCGCGGGACCCCGGCCCTAGGAGAGCCCCTAAAGAGGGGGATGAGGTGGAAGGGAATGTTGAACTCAGCCAGGGTTATCGGGGAGACTTGGAGAGTAAAGGGACTAAGGAGTGTCATCTACAGACTTGAGGTGTCTGCCTGGCGCACAGTTCGGGCACGTGCCCCCCAGGCAAACACCCTGAGTCATGAGCCCCCAGTGTGCACATCTGGGCTAAGGGTAGACACCTGACCCCAGCTTGGCCAGTCAGATTTTCTTTCCCACAAAGTTATCATAAAAGGTGGAAAGGGGAAAAACAGAGACCAGGAGCCCTTGAGGTTGCGTCAACAGCAATGTTCCAAACATAGGTCACCCAAAACCCTGTCACCAAAGTCCCTAGATCTGCCCTCACTTCTGCAATGTTAAGTCTGATTTTGTTGTTGTTGTCGTTAGATCTACCAGGGTTATTTTAATTCCCCTTCCCTCAATTTCTGTTTTGCTTTGTTTTTGCTTGTTAGCTACAGAGCTGGCTATTGTGCTTATCATTAAAATATCTTAAACTAATCCAAGGAGGCAGAGTTTGATGGGCATCTTCCTCCTTCTCACTCTGCCCTTGGTATTCAGTGTCAGGAGGACAAGTACATGGTAAGTGCATTCAAGACTCCATTAACAAGGATTTTTGAAAAATTGATACCACTCGTTCTCACAACAAAGACTCTAATAATATATTGAGAATTTTCACAACACACACAAAATTCTTCCAAGTCACCATCAATGATCACTCAAATAACAACTAATATAATAAACTCTTACAGAGCAAAATACTTTGAACAGTCCCTTCAATTTGACTGTAATAGGATTGGACTCCACTAGCTCTTTCTTTTTCTTGGTGCCTCAATATAAATTCCATGCTTCTAATTTGAGGAATGGAAACCCAGTATAAATTTAATTATCATCATTAGCTTACAGATCACTGTAGAAGACACATACTTTTCTTCCCTTCAGGGTTTTTTAGATCCCTGCTCATAAATAAAGAAAAAGAAAAAAAATTAATAAAATTTAAACAGTATGTTTGTTGCTCATTTACCTCAAAGAGAAGCTAAATGGAATTTTTTAGAATGTCTTCTTACTGGATAGAGCTGGCCTCCTCAGCAACTTCATTTGGTGAAAAATTTAATCATGGTAAAGCACCCTTTTCTGATACCCTCTAAAATATCACCTACCTCGACCGAGATCTGATTTAAAATACAAGTACAATGCACACACACGCGCACACACACACACACACACACGTCCCATATGCCATAGTGAGCAAAGGTGGTGAGAGCTGGAGCCAGAGAAATGAGAACTAATAGTCAGTTTCCTTTGGTTCCAGTGTCCTGATGAATGGTTCTCAAAATATGGGCCCTGAGACAGGAGCACCAGCATTACCTGGGAAGTTGCTGGAAATGCAGAGTCTCAGGCCCCACCCTACGACTGTTGAATCAGAAGCTCCAGAGGTGGGGGCCCCGCAATCCGTGCTGTAACGAGTTTAACAATCTCTCCAGGCAATTCTGTTGCATGCTCAAGTCTGAGAACCATGACCCTGGAGTCTACCATGAACGCTGGTCAGTCGTCCTTCGGACATGTCACCCTTGGTTCCCAGGAGGCTCAGACAAGGGAATGTGCATGGATGAGGGAGGTCACTCTGGATGGGCCACAACTCCGATGACAACACTGAGGTGTGCACCTTCTCGGCAGGTGGGGGGCGTAGTGTGAAGGAGAGGGCAGGGAGGAAGGGTAGAGGCTGTCTTCAGAATCCCCTCAACTCCAAAGCTCCTATTTTCCCGCCACAATGACTCATGGGAACCCCAGGCTTACCCGAAAGGCCAAGATGCTAAGAGATTTCAGGGCCATGTAGTTCCCGTCTGCCTTCCTGCTTCAAGGTTGAAGAAACACAACAGCCTCATGGCAGCCCCTGGGGCGATTTCCTTCCCGCTGACATCCGCCACCTCGAGTGTGCAAATATGAAGTAGAGCACACCCAGTGTTTAGTCTGCTAGGACTGCCGTAACAAAATACCACAGACAGCGTGGCTTGAACAACAGAAATTTCTTTTTTTATAGGTCTGTAGGCTAGAAGTCCAAGACCAAAGTGTTGACATAGTTGGTTTCTCCTGAAGCTTCTCCCTGTGTCTTCACACGGTCTTCTCTGTGTCTGGCCACGTCTAAACTTCCCCTTCATGAAAAGACACAAGTCAGATCGGATAAAGGCCCACCCTAATGGCCTCATTTTAACTTAATCATCTGTTTAAAGGCCCTATCTCCAAATAAGGTCACATTCTGAGGTCCTGGGGGTTAGGACTTCAGCACGTGAATTTTGGGGACACACAGTTCAGCCCCTAAGACTCAGAGAGAAATGAGTTCTGCTCGGGCGGCCTTTTATGAAGCCTGCTGCATGGCAGCTTTCTCGCCACAGACACCAAACCCTTCCCCGTCCCTGACATGTATTTACAACAATGCCCGAAGGAGTTTAACTCAGGGCCTCACAGAGACAAGAAAAAGATTGAAAATGCTTGATCGCATTCCATAGCATGAGAATGAAATAGAATTTCCAGTATACGTACAGTTGCACTTACACATGCACACATGAACATGCTACGCAGGAAAGTTCCAGGATAACCACGGCCTCATAAAAATAGGGGGAACTTGAAACCGTCAGCCTAAAGAGAGCGGCAGAGAGATTGGGACTAGCAAGAGACTATAATGCAGGGTATGTGCGCTGGGGGTGCACCGGCACACCCGAGGGGGTTGAGGCAAGGGAGACCTTTCAAAGGCAAAAAGGACAAGTCCGCATAAGCTGTGGGGAAGCAAAGACCACTGCTTGCAGGGGCTTGTCGCAGGCGTTGGTTTCAGCCCACTGGTGGGGCCGCTGCTGTGAGGCAGGCAAGCGTCCTTGTCCAAGCGCCTTCTCGAGAATACTGCGGTTTTGAGACTTCCTAGCACAGTTCCCTGCATGTGTGCGTGACGGCCCTCTTTCGTGGCCTCCGAGGGAAAAATGCAGGTTCTCGGCCGCATAACAGCAGCTCTGTGCTAGCCTGGAGTGCTCGGCAAAATGGTTACAGGGTAGGTTAAACAGTGCACAAGAACTACTGGGCCCAGGCAGAGTGCCCGGCACTTTCTTGCCCCGAAACATCCGGCTCGAACTGG
>CAUYSK010013434.1:0-39233 GCA_963575035.1 Avahi laniger | reverse complement strand
CATTTAACATGATTTCAAAAAGTTTTTAAAACAGGCAAAATGAAACAATGTACTGTTTAGAAATACACACACAAGCAGTAACCTGTAAAGAAAAACAGGAGTAACACAGGATAGTAGTTACCTGTGGGGGGGTATCATGCTTGTAATGCTGTTTCTTAACTTGGGTTATGTAGGCCCAAATGTTTATTTGGCAGTATTCTTTAAATTGTCTTTGAATATGTGTACTTTTTTTTTTTTTTGAGACAGAGTCTCGCTTTGTTGCCCGGGCTAGAGTGAGTGCTGTGGCATCAGCCTAGCTCACAGCAACCTCACACTCCTGGGCTCAAGCAATCCTTCTGCCTCAGCCTTCCGAGTAGCTGGGACTACAGGCATGCGCCACCATGCCCAGCTAATTTTTTTTTTCTATATATTTTTAGTTGTCCAATTAATTTCTTTCGAATTTTAGTAGAGATGGGGTCTCGCTCTTGCTCAGGCTGGTCTCGAACTCCTGAGCTCAAACAATCAGCACGCCTCGGCCTCCCAGAGAGCTAGGATTACAGGCGTGAGCCACTGCGCCCGGCCTGTGTTGACATCTTGAAGTGTATTATGTCCAAGGTGCTCTGCTTGGTGGATGTGATGTGCAGCTCATTAGAGGAGCTGGACATGCACATAATCGGTCCATATGAGACAGATTCTGTTTCATCATTTAAGAGAAGGACACTTTCAGTTCAGGAGTTTGGCTTAAAATTAGTGATTTTTAAAAGTTCAGAAAAAGGGCTGGTTGCAGTGCCCCATGCCTATAATCCTACTACTTTGGGAGGCCAGGACGGGGGTACTGCTTGAGACCAGGAGTTTGAGAACAGCCTGAGCAATAGCAAGACCCCATCTGTACAAAAAATAGAAAAATTAGCTGGATGTGGTGACATGCACCTGTCGTTTCAGCTACTCAGGAGGCTGAGACGGGAGGATCACTTGAGCCCAGGAGTTTGAGGTTGCAGTGAGCTGTGATGACGCCATGGCACTCTACCCAGGGCAATGGGACCGGGAGACTGTTTCAAAAACAAATAAAAGTTCGGGAAAAGGACTTTTTAAATTATATTCTATGTTAAATTTTATGTACTGTAAATGTGTTCTGATATTAACAAAGGCCAATTTTATAGACAACTTTTCATTCTGTGCAACTTAATTCTTTGAGAATATATTCAAAAAGAACAAATTGTCTAAGGAAGGTAAAATCAGCTCATCACAGACCATATTTCAGGGTGCAGATGGTGAGTGAATCAGTGTGGGTTTTACTCTGCTGTGCCAGTTTCAGTGTTGTAGACCCAAAACCCAAAACAAATATGTGAAGGCCATTCTGGTTCATATTTTTCTTCCTAATGCTTGTAAACTAGTGTACATATTGATACTGTCTCATTTTATATTATCCTTTTTTCTTCCAATTTCACCAGAAAACTTTTTGCCTTTTTTTCTTAATATATCACTGCCAGTGAAATATATTATGTAACATATGCTAAGCAGATCAAATTAGTGTATCTAGAATTCATTTATGAAGATTGTGATGAGTTGATTTAAATGCTGATTTATCTCTCCTGAATAAAATTGCTTCATGTGATGAGTTGCTGTCTTGAGAAATTGATTGATCGAAACATTATTTGGCCTTCAAAGTTTTATCTCTGTTTTGTTTTCTTTTTTTTACAGTAAGTGCCTGATAGACATCCTAGAACTTTAAAAACGGAAAAAAGCTGCTTTTAGGGGATAATGTTAAGGGACACTATGAAATCTTGGAATGACAGCCAGTCAGATCTCTGTAGCAGTGACCAAGAAGAGGAAGAAGAGATGATTTTTGGTGAAAATGAAGATGATTTGGAAGAGATGATGGATTTAAGTGATCTGCCTACCTCACTTTTTGCTTGCAGTGTCCATGAAGCAGTGTTTGAGGTGCAAGAGCAGAAGGTAAGCATATACCCTCCCTTTCCCTGCATTTGTAGCGTGTTGAATATACATGCATTTGGAAAAACAGAGCTTTACTGGCCCCCGACAAATTAAGCACAGAAAATGCATGCCAACCTTTAGATGTTGCTGCAGCATTTTTGTTGTATTTTGGAGGAGTATCAGTCTGCAATAGACAAGAAATATTTAAAAAACACTTCTTCACAAATATTTTGAGAAGCACTGGCTTTTAGTGAATTCTGAATCAAGTCTTACTAAATCCATTTGTTTATTTTTGGAGACTATAATTAAAGAAAAACTCATTAGGCCGGGCGCGGTGGCTCACGCCTCTAATCCTAGTACTCTGGTAGGCTGAGGTGGGAGGATTGCTTGAGCTCAGGAGTTCGAGACCAGCCTGAGCAAGAGCGAGACCCCGTCTCTACTATAAATAGAAAGAAATTAGCCAGACAACTAAAAATAAAATAAATTAGCCGGGCACGGTGGCGCGTGCCTGTAGTCCTAGCTACTGAGAGGCTGAGGCAGGAGGATTGCTTGAGCCCAGGAGTTGGAGGTTGCTGTGAGCTAGGTTGACACCACGGCACTCTAGCCCAGGCAAGAGAGTGAGACTCTGCCTCAAAAAAAAAAAAGAAAGAAAGAAAAGCTCGTGATATTTAACTTGTCTTCTTATTACTTGGGAGTACATTCACAAAAGAAAGAATTCAGCTTTTTCCTGGGGCTAATTACATACAAACCAATTAGGACTATTTATGATTTCATTGCAACAAAATTCTTAACATTTTTTTGTATTACTTTTTACAGCTTGACTGGGGAAAATGATTAAGTTTATTATTTTAAAGGTTACTCTCCTTTAGTTCATTTATTATTTACCTGGAAAGAGAGGGTGTGCGTGTGTGTGTGTGTGTGTTTCCATCATAACTTCACAAAAGTCTATAGGTCTTAGTTTACAAAAGTGTAATATTTCTGCCATTGGTATACATTTTCCATGTTCTGAGACTTTTTCTCAAAATGCTATCATGGGCCCTTTAATTTTCTATCTGTGCACTCAAAATATTTTCCTTGCAGTGACTTTCTTGGAGCAGAACTTCCATACAGTTTAACGTACATCCTCGATTGCCTACAATGTGTGAGGCACTATACCAGCGGCTTCAGGGGATAGAACACTAATCATATAGCTTCTGCCTCCCAGGGTTTACAGTCCGCGATAGGGATGACAGTACCTTTAGAAACACTTGAGAGTACATTGAGGTATCACAGGAGAGAGGACAACAGCCAATTGGAATAAGAGACCTCACAGGGAGATGGCACTGGAGAAAAGCTATGAGAGCTGGATAGGATTTTAGCGGGGAAACGAAAGGGAATTTCATCCAAATTGAATGAACAAAGAGTGGAATCAGGAGAATGCGGGCCGTGTCAGGGAGTAGCAAGCAGTTGTGTGTGGTTGGTGCATAGGTGATATGGGGCAGAAGTGAAGAGAAATCAGGTTGGAAAGGTGGGTGTGGGGCCATCCTGCAAAACACTGTGAACGTCAGGCTCGGGCGCTTGTCCTTCTAGGAGTAGCAATCGGAACTCCACGTTAGGAAGATCCGCCACGGCATGTAGCGGGCAGAGTGGTGGGAGGAGACCCTAGAGCATAGACCCGCGAGGAAGCTGAGACCCTAGGGCAGGGACCAGCGAGGAAGCTGAGACCCTAGAGCATAGACCCGCGAGGAAGCTGAGACCCTAGAGCATAGACCCGCGAGGAAGCTGAGACCCTAGGGAAGGGACCAGCGAGGAAGCTGAGACCCTAGGGCAGGGACCCGCGAGGAAGCTGAGACCCTAGGGCAGGGACCAGCGAGGAAGCTGAGACCCTAGGGCAGGGACCCGCGAGGAAGCTGAGACCCTAGGGAAGGGACCAGCGAGGAAGCTGAGACCCTAGGGAAGGGACCCGCGAGGAAGCTGAGACCCTAGGGAAGGGACCAGCGAGGAAGGTCCCCAAGTGGACCTGCCTGGAGATGAGGGACCCTGACATGGAGCAAAGGAGAGGGCTACAGTCGCCAGTTTTGTGTCTTTGGTGGTGGTTTTCATTTACAAATACTATTTTCTTTCCCAAGTTCAGTTATAATGTAGAAATTTTGAAATCATCCTTTCTAGAGCTCTAAATTTTCTTGTTATAAATAAGTTAACCTTGTTTGTCACTGTAAGGAACTAGACATATTACCAGTTTGTCTTAAAATTATATTCATAAGAATTCTTTCAGGAAACCTCATAATCTTATCTGCTTCAACTTTTTTAACCATAGCCTGGGAAAATTTTAACTTGCCAAAGGGGTGAGTTCTTACTGGTTTTCATTTTTAAAACTATTCAAGAGTTATATCAAACCTAAATTTATACCGGATATCATCTCAGCAGAAATTCTAGTGGCAGCAGTTCAGTGGACTTCATAGTGAATTTTATGTGATAGCCTCAACAGTAATACCTGAGACTGCAAAATATCAATTGTTTATATTATAAAGTTATCTGTAGATAAACTGGATATAAAATGTGGGCAGAATCAAATGTTTCCCTTATATCTTTCTTCTCACTATCAGTGTCTTACAATTTCTGGAATCACCTGTTTATTCAGGTTGTTCACGTAGATGCAAAAAACAAAACAGATGCTTCCCATGGATAAGAGGCAGAATGACCCTGATTGCAGTCAAACACTTTATTTTCGAAAGAATTTTTTTTCCTGACTTGAGAGATTTTTGTCTTTATAATCTTCTAATTGCTGGAGCAAGCTTTTGCATCGTTTTAAATAGTAGAATAAATATCATAGATGCTATTATCATATGAAGGTAAATCTTCATTTTAGATTATGAGATTTGGGTTCTAGATTTTCATCAATATTTCTTAAAAATAGTGTGCCTATGGGGGATAATAAACCATCAGAAAATAAGAAAAATAAACTGAGGAAAAGGCTTGTCTTTCCATTTACATTTCCTCACACCAGGGTTGTTAATTTTATGCCTGTGCTCAGCTAATCAATATCTCTGTCAGGAGCGCTACAGATTTACTACCTCATTTTTCTTTGACAGATTTGGATTTGTCCCAGTGTGATTGTATTTGCTTGTTTGCAGTTTTTAACTCCAGTTTTCCCTTTCTTAAAATAAGGAAAAATTGGTCTTTCTTCTGATTTTAACATGAGGAGTTTTCAGAATATTTAGGTTTTTATAATGTGAAAAGTAGGACTGTTTGTTCTTTCCGCTATAGGTCTGTGTGTCTGAGGGAACACAGTAAATGTTAATGCAAAGCATTGTTCTACACAGGACTGACTTTATAAAAAAATACAACATGGCTTTTGGAATGTACTTCCTTTGCAAAGTACTGCTCTTCGTATATAAAACTGTTCCTATTGACCTACTCACCATAGGACATTCGATTTCAGTTTTTCCAATGCTGTTGGTTGGGATGTGCTAACATACCTCTTCCTGCTCTCCTGGTCCTGCTCTTTGATTAGTGACACTGAGCATCTAATTGAGTTCCCAGCGCAAAGTAGCAACTGTTAAATGTTTGTTGAATGAATGGCTTCTGTAAGATGGTTGTTGAGGATTGCTGATGCAGTGCTGTAATCAAGAAACAAAATTATGAGCTGAGTGAGATAAAGTAGTGCACAGGGGATTTAATCTAAAATTATGCTCCCAGATACACTGGCCCAAATTCCTTTGTGGTCTGTGTAATCATATGCACTATTTAAATCTTTCTGTCAAGCATTTGATTCTATACACTCCATTTAAAAAAATGAAGAATAGAAAATATTATTTAAGAAAGGCAAATGGTAGTTGGAGGTTAACTGAGTGAGTTTTGATTTTTAGGCTAAACCAATCGTTGAGTGTTCTAGCATAGCCTTCAACGCAGAAAAAGTGAAATTCTTTGAGGAAAGTGCTGTTTTAAATTTGAGAATTGAAAAAGAGCATTCAGAGGAGGAATGTTTATGTTATAGGGAACTGTATTTTTAACAGAGCCTGGAATGTCATAAGGTTTCAGTAAATGTTTGTTTAATTGAATTTATAGTGCTCTTCTGGCCAAGAATTAGTAAAATTTTGTTAGCTTCAAGGCTTGATTAAATACTGGAGAATCATAGAAGCTTAGCACTAGAGGAAATCCTAGTCAAGTCTCTGTTTTATACAGTGGATTTAGAGTCATAGAGTAACGCAGCTTGCTTTAAAACTCATTTTTCACTTACACTGAAAACTATAAAACATTGCTGAAAGAAATTAAAGAAGACACAAATAAATGGGAAGAGATTATATCCATGGACTGGAAAAAAGATGTCAGTACTACCCAAAGAAATCTAAAGATTCAGCTTAATCCCTGTCAAAATCCCAATGATGTTTTTCGCAGAAATGGAAAAACCTACCCTGAAATTCATATGGAATCTCAAGGAACTCTAAATAGCCAAAGCAATCTTGAAAATGAAGAACAAAGTTGGAGGACTCCCACTTCCTGATTTCAAAACTTACTACAAAGCCACAGTAATCAAAACAATGTAGTACTGGCATAAAGACAAACATGTAGACCAGTGGAATAGAATAGGGAACCCAGAAATGAACCTTTGTATATATGGTCAAATGATTTTCAACAAGAATGCCAAGACCATTCCGTGGGGGAAGGACAGTCTTTTTGACAAACAGTGCTAGGAAAACTGGATATCCACATGCAGAAAGATGAATTCAGACCTTTATTTTATATCAAATAAGAAATTGACTCAAATTGGATCAAAGATGCCTATAATCCCAGCTACTCAGGAGGCTGAGGTGGGAGGATCACTTGAGCCCAAGAGTTCAAGGCCAGCCTGGGCAACATAGTGTGACCCCATCTCTTTAAAAAAAAAAAAAGAAAAGGATCAAAGACCTAAATGTTAAAACTGAAACTGTAAAACTCTTAGAAGAAAATATAGGGGAAAATCTTCATGGTATGGGATTTGGCAATGATTTCTTGAGTGTGACACCAAAAGAAAAAATAGATAAATTGAACTTAATCAAAATTAAAAATGAGGCTGGGCGCAGTGGCTCACACCTGTAATCCTAGCACTCTGGGAGGCTGAGGTGGGCAGATTGTTTGAGCTCAGGAGTTCAAAACCAGCCTGAGCAAGGGTGAGACCCCGTCTCTACTAAAAATAGAAAGAAATTAATCAGACAACTGAAAATATAGAAAAAATTAGGTGGGCATGGTGGCGCATGCCTGTAGTCCCAGCTACTCGGAAGGCTGAGGCAGTAGGATCACTTGAGCCCAGGAGTTTGAGATTGCTGTGAGCTAGGCTGATGCCACGGCACTCACTCTAGCCCAGGCAAAGAGAGTGAGACTCTGTCTCAAAAAAAAAAAAAAAAAAAATTAAAAATGTACACCAAAAGAACTATCAGCAGAGTTTAAGGCAATCTACAGAACAAGAGAAAATGTTTGCAAATCACATATCCGATAAGAGATTAATATCCAGGATATATAAAGAACTCTTAAAACTCAACAACAAAAAGCTCCAAACAACCCAATTGAAATATGGGCAAAGGACTTGAATAGATATTTCTTCAAAGAAGACATATAAATGACCAGTAAACTCAACATCACTAATTATTAGGGAAATACAAATCAAAAGCACGGTGAGATACCACTTCACATCCATTTGGCTGGCTGTTATAAAAAAAGAAAACAAATGTTGACAAGGATGTGGAAAAATTGTAACCTTTATGCATTGCTTATATAAAATGATACAGCTCTTGTGCAAAACAGTATGGCAATTCCTTAAAAAATTAAATGTAGAATTACAATATGATCCACCAGTTCTACTTATGGGAACAAAATAATTGAAAGCAGGGACTTGGACAAATATTTGTACACCCATGTTCGTAGCAGCATAATTCATAATAGCCAAAAGATAGAAACAACCCAGATGTTCATCAGTTGATGAATGGATAAACAGGCCTCCGCTCTTGCCCATAGGATTACTTCCCAATACAAACATTCTGTGTGTGTGCCTTTGCCTTGGCCTCCATTTTTCCAAGGAGCCCACGTAAGACACAGACAAATCACTTCCAAGTTTGGTTATTCTTTTTATGTAAAGACACTATCCCAGGCTCTAAAAAAAAAATAATAATAATTTTTAGGTTTGCAAAAAGGACAGAATATAAAGAACACCCATGTGCCCACCCAATTTAAAAAATAAAATTTTACTAGTAAAACTGAGCCACTGGTGTCTACTCCCAGAGATACCATTATCCTGAACTCAGTATTACCATTTTCCATACAATTTTTAAACTTTTAATAGGTTACGCCATATGAAATTGCTGTATTTGTAGGTCAAAAGTGGTCAAATATCAGCATTTCTTCTGGTTCAGCCTAATACTCTGTGTGTATCTTAAGAGATTTTGAAATGAAAAAGCTATCTTCAGTTACCATCAAGGGTATTTGTAGCTTCCATTGTGAATACTATGTCTCAAAAACAAAAATTAAAAAGGATTTTAGATCATTTAAGCATCCTAGTTATTAGCAAAATTAAGATTCTCCGAATAGTAAGGTTGGCTGTGATGTACGTAGAGATAACTGGTTTACAGATCCCATGTTCTGTCGTAACTTGTGTATTCAGTAAGTATTTATGAAACATTGTACTAGCCTCTGTTACAAGTCTGAGGGCTACAGCAGGGAATGAGATGAAGTGTCTGCCTTTGTGGAGCATAGGGACAGAAAGATAGTTAACATGCAAAGAAGTGGATAAGTTCAGATAATAACAAGTACTACGAAGACAATAAAATAATGTAGAGCAATAGAGAGGGACTTGATGGGTGGTGATTTTTAACTTGTGTGGTCACGGAAGGCCAATCTGAAGAAGTTATAACTTTGGAGGTGAAACCTAAATCTGCAGTCCCCAACCCCCAGGCCATGGACCAGTACCCGTCTGTGGCCTGTTAGGAACCAGGCCACACAGCAGAAAGTGAGCGGCAGGTGAGCAAGCGAAACTTCATCTGTATTTACAGTCGCTCCCTATCGCTTGCATCAACGCATAAGCTCGGACTCCTGTCGAATAGGAGCGCGAACCTCACTGTAAACTGCACATGCAAGGGATCTAGGCTGTGTGCTCCTTTTGAGGATCTAATGCCTGATGATCTGAGGTGGAGCTGAGGCCGTGATCTAGCAGCTGCAAAACGGATTATCATTGGCAGAGAGGTTTGACTGCACAATAAATGTAATGTGCTTGAAACATGGTGAAACCATCTCTCTCCCGTCCATGGAAAAGTTGTCTTCCATGAAACCAGTCCCTGTTTGGGGGACCAGGGACCACTGACCTAAATAATGTGGAAGACTTAGTATAATATATTTAATATAATTACATAATATAATATATTTAATAATCCCTGACTTCCTGTAATATACTTGAAATTCATCCTAAATAACTTTTCTCTATCAAAATGTGTTAGTTTTTTATCTTGATTTATTGAATTTCCATATATCAAAGCAAACGTGAAACATCTTTTAGATAATGACCCCTTCCTTACATTGAAGCTTTTTTCCCCCAATAAGCTCAATTTCATTTGACAATAATCTGCCACTTCCCAAATCAAGGTAGGACTCAAGACTCTAAGGTGCTAAGAAACAGCCAGATTACTCATGTGTATATGCTCCTGAGCTTTCCAAAGCACGTGCCCCCATGGGTGAGGATGGCATCATTCAGGAGCAAGGAGCTGAGAATAGGCGTGTGCGTTGCCCCCACACTGCCTCACACAGAACCGAGCTTTTGGGCCTTGCTGTTCATTAAATATGTGCTGATAAAAAGACTGGGAAGATAATCTGCAGGGATCAAGATATCAGTACTCCCCAACATTTATGTTGAATCCCCATGAATTAGTTTCAGTAACTGTGTCTTTTTATTTTATTTCCTTATCTGATTGGCATTTCCAATTTTTTAAGTTTTATAGATCATTACATTATGGACAGCAGAACATGTCCATAATGTATTTATGTGTGTGTGTGTATATATAAATAAGTACCCTGGCACGCAGTGGTGTGCGCCTGTAGTCTCAGCTACTCAGGAGGCTGAAGCGGGAGGATCGCTTGAGCCCAGGAGCCTGAGGCTGCAGTGAGCTTTGCTCATGCCCCTGCACTCCAGCCTGGGTGGCAATGTGAGACCTCATCTAAATCAGTCAATCAATAAAAATATATCAGGAGTACCTGTGAAAATGTTTTTAGTGGTTTGGGTGTACAAAGAGCTTTCTTTTCCTGAGCTATTTTAAGAATACATTGCCACAGTGATGGCTTCACCCCCAATACTTCAGTAAGTATTTCCTACAAACAAGGGCATTCTCCTAGGAGAAAAAACATAAATTAACATTAATACATTACTCCCTCCTAACCCTCAGATCCCATGCAGGGTTTGCCGGTTGTCTAGTAATGTCTTCTATAGCAAAGATACCCAGTCCCTTGCCATGCAGTGCGTTTGGTTGTCAGATCCTTTCAGTCCCTGTCAATCTAAAAGAAGTTCTGTTCTTACCTCGCCTTTCTTGAAGGTGACGGGCCAGGTATTTTGTAGCATAGTTCCAGGGTTTGTTTTGTCATGCGTCAGGATTAGATTCAGGTTGAGCATCTCTGGCAGGAACATCACAGAAGTGATGCTATTATCTTCTCAACTACGTCCTATCAGGTGGTGCAGTTTTGATTTGGTCCATATTCACTTTGAGCCCATGATTAGTGCTATCTGCCAGGCTTCTCCACTTTCAAGTTATTGTTTTTCTCCTTGTAATTAAAAA
The DNA here is from genome assembly GCA_963575035.1 of Avahi laniger. Classification (NCBI taxonomy): domain Eukaryota; kingdom Metazoa; phylum Chordata; class Mammalia; order Primates; family Indriidae; genus Avahi; species Avahi laniger. The sequence goes on along the minus strand of CAUYSK010013434.1, from coordinate 28,551 downwards.
GTATTCTGTGAGACGTACTTTGTAAGTATCCTGTTTCCTCATCAAAGTTTCAATGTATTCAGTTTATTTATACAGTAAGGTTCATGGTTTCCTATTTGTTGGTTATAATCTGCTACTATCTTTATTTCGATGCTGCAGTCTGTCCCAGATTTGGCCGGTGGTTGCTCCTTCTCTATCTCATGACATGTGCCTGTCATTCTTTGAGTATTTCCTTACTTCCCAGCACAAGATATTTCAAGATTCTTTTGTGTTTTCCCTGCCCCGCCCCAGGGTCAGCCATTTTTCTGAAGAGCACAGATTCTTTTCAGTGGAGAAGAGTATTTAGAAACCGGGATGTGGGAGTTAGCTGTGCTCATTGCTCTTGGGATGTCCCCTTTCCCAGGCCTCTCAGTGGACAGAGCCAGGAAATGTATAGGTACATACACATATTTATACACACACGTATTTACAGTCAACACTCCAACTCTAGTCCAACACTAAAGAATTCTCTCCCCCACCCCTTTCTGTGGCCGCCACCACCCACTTTCCTGTGTGTGCTGGGCTGCCCTCTTACACAGGCACCTCCTCACCCCACAGGGCTCCTCTGCCCCCGTGGGGCTACCTTCCTGCACAAACACCTCCTCACCCTCTCACGCTGCTTGGGCTTCCACCCCCTGTCTGCCTGCCCCTCTGCTGGAATACCCTCCCTCCTTACCCTGTGTTGGGTTACCCTTCCTCGGCCATGCAGTCCTCAGCCCTGCTGGGCTTCAACACCCCGTGCTGGGCCACTCTCCAGGGGATCACCTGCCTTATCCCACCTGGACTCTCACCTCCCCACTGCCCAGAGGCTTTCACACATCTACCTTACGTGGCCCTGTCTAACGGCTTCTGGACTGAAGGTTCAGGAAGAGAAAGGATGCCCTATTCTTAAAAAATAATGATAATAATAATACACTTAAATTCCTTCCCAGGCTTGTTTCTGACATTGTGTCAAGTTTACATGCCTTTGGAAAGATGGGTCCCAACTTTAAATATCACCTCCATCCTCTAATGTCCACGAAGGAAACACCACCAGGAGGAAAACAAACGTTTTCCCTGGAATAAGTCATACAACCAACATATGTTCCTCAGCACCTAGGGTAGAACCTGGGCCTAATGAGCGAGCGGTGGGTAAATTGAAGACCATTCAGAAAGACTCGAGCGAGGCACACAGGCACAGAGATCTAGACAGAGACCGAAGACACAGAACAGACCTCCGAGTCACTAAGCTTGGGGGCAAACCCAAACAGGCAACATTTTGTTGTTGCTGTTGTTTATATCTTTGTGCATAACTAACCTTACAGAGTAAGGATTGGAGTATTTTATCCAAGCTAAAGGTCCTCAGAAGTGGAATATTTAGAGCCAGGAGTCAAACCCACATGGTTAATTAAGCTTCAGAGTTTTGTTACTTGAAAAGATAAATAGCTGGTAGAAGCTGTAAGACCTTCCTGAAGTTGCCTGTCCAGGTCGTAGATTCCTCCTGCGGTCTTTCTTCTGAGGTGTCATATGTGAAGAAGTGAATGCAGACTGGAGAATTTTATCCCTCCTAAAGGTCCTCAGAAGTGGAAATATTTACTCATATTCCCCTTCTCAGAAGAGAGGTTGGGTTTGGTACTTGTTCCTCAAAGCCAGTGCTCAGATGTGGAAGTCACAGAAAAGAGATCACCATGTTGACGGCACAGTCTCCAGGCCATTGGAGCATCTGCAGCTGACCAGCGCTGTTCTGCTCCTGATTCTACAGAGCCCGAGACTGGGCGTGAAACTCAAGGAGAACCTGGACTTGACAAGTCTTCCCTGCTTCATGGGCAGGGAGGACAAAAAACAGGAAGGAAAGATTCACGTGAACGTCTAGAGAGCAGAGCCATGGATTTCCTCATGCAGTTAGCTTGCATCTGGTGCAATATTGACCTTGAAAATGGACCTCGAGCACATGGAACAGCAGTCTGGGCAACCAAAACAGTTTTCCTCATTCCTGGGGAAATTCACATGGTCTGCAGGGGAAGAACTCACCTTTGCGGTTTTTCTCACCTATGACATCTGATCAAAACTGTATGTTTGAGCCCAAGTTTCTGGACAGGTGTACAAACCTGTAGTGTTTTGTGGATTATTCTCAAGCTTTGGATTAGCCCATATTCTGACTGCCTCTGGGAGATGTCCATCAACAGCAAAACAGCTCAGCGGGACAGCAGAGGACATGGTGAGCGGAGACAGAATCCTGTGCTTTCCACTGCCTGTCTCCTCTCTCCCTAGTTTTCTTCCATCTGCTCTTTCCTCCAGGGGCCTTGTATCTACTCGGTATTCTTTGCTCTTTTCAGTAAATAAACAAACAACCTTTAAGGTAAGAAAAAAAAACAAAAAAACTGATGCTACTGTCAAGAGCTGGGATCTCATTAGAAGTTATCACATTTGTGGTTCTGAAGATTACACTTCTCCAATACATGTTCTCCAGAAAAGCCAGATAAAAAGTACCTTTGTTTATTGGTGGGCTTCTTGAGTATCACTGATTGAGGACTGTGTCTTCGAATCTTGAAAAGAGTATGTATGTGTAGAGACTCTGTCCGTAGAAACCCTGACTGCTGCCTAATCAGCTTAGCTGTTAATGTAATTGGGGTAGCTGTGGTTGTGGATCTGTTCCTGTCCTTCACTGGCAAACTGCATTTTGTAGGTGTTTTGAGGCTAGCAATTGGCCACTAAACTGCTTGAAAGTGACTCCTGCATTCTGCACACATCTTCATTACAAGCACAATCATAGATCTTTGCCAATTTAGCTATGGAAGGAAGGGAGAAATTTTTATAACCAGAATTACTGCTAGCTAAGGATGTGCTGTCCTGGTGAAAGATGGAAAGCCAGCCTTTCTGTGCCCGCAGCCAGGTCCACAGTAGACACTCATGCAGCAGCGCTCTGGCCCCCCCAGGCTGTGCTCAGCAGTGGTGAAGCCCGTGTGCTGCCTTTGTCTTGGAGCTGGCTGCTGTAGCACCCCATGCCATCCCTTAGCTTGATTTCCCTTATACTTTTTTTTTAATTTTGGTAAGACTCACCTGCAGTGAAATGTACAGATCTTCAGAGTTGCAGTTCGGTGAGTTTTGATAGTATCTACCCATGTAACCAATACTCCAAGAATATTTCGTCACTCCACCCCATGCCAATCCATAGTTTGTTCCAGTCAAAAATGATTAATTATCATATTGACCAGTTTTCTTGTAAATGGTGTAGGAAATATTATAGATTTGGAAAAAAATTATTGCCCTTTAAGAATTTATGTGCCTCGCTGGGTACGGTGGCTCATGCCTGCAGTCCCAGTGACTCAGGAGGCTGAGGTGGGACGATCACTTGAGCCCAGGTGTGTGAGGTTGCAGTGAGCTGTGATGATGACACAGCAAATCCACACTGAATACCTCATCCTTCAACGTTAGCATGTTATGAAACTGATGATGCCTTGTTGCATTTGCAAGAATATAGTTAACGATATTTATAACTTGTTTCAAAGTGTCACTAAAAATAGTAGCTTTAGCACAGAGATTTTGCTGATGCAAGATACAATGAAAAGAAATGAAAGTATCTGAATCTATTAATCCTTATTTATCTATGCAAAAAATCCTTCATGTTTTCCTGCCATAGAAGGTGCGCCTTCTGTATATGCATTCACTAAATTTACCAAATTCAGTCCCACTTCACATTTATCTTGAAAGTTGTTGAAGATATCTATTCCCCACTCTGCTTGCAAGAGTGCCCAAGGCAAGTAACTCTTTGTAGCAAAGAAAATCTTCTGTTATGACCCGAATGAAGAATAAAACCTACACTAGGTCGATAGTATCAGTTGATTCATCCAAAGCGATTGAATAATATATATTTTCCTTTTGAAGTATTGCATGAAGTTGTTCTGTTAAGTTGAAGGCTAATTCATGCTGCCAATCAGCTATGGTTCTCCTTGAAAGAGGCAGTTGTTTGTACTTTGAAACGTTATTGGGATCTAAAGCATCCTACAACTTCAACAATGCATTCTTTCACATTTCTACATTACTACTTCCCCTTTTTCCCCAAGCATATAAGTTACTTTATAAGTTGCTTCTATGACATTGTTTTCAAGTCTTATTTCTGCTTGAAAGAATTGTCTTTGCTTTTGCTTTTCATCTTTTAATTTCTGCAATACAACCTTTCATGCCTCTCCTTCTAATTTAAAATATGTGTGTTCCTTATGAGTGTTATAATGCTGATGAGCGTTGAATTTGTTTAATGTTGATATTGCAGTATCATGAAGCAAGCAAATCATCTTATCTTTAGCAGAAAAAAGATAATATTGCAATTCCCAATCCTCATCAAAAATGTTTTCTTCCTTCAATGTTCTCTTGGTCTTTTTTGACATGATGGGCTGTCAAGCAGACAGAATTAAAAAATACTGTCGAGCTGTGCAACTATTTACAAATTCCACTTCAAACAGAAACACAGGGCACTGTTGTCAAAATCTGATAACAGACTGGTGTCCTTGACCCCATAAACTCTCGCCAACCAGCCTCGTGCGGTAGTGGTGCCAGTCAGGTGGGGAAAATTTCAACTAAATCATGAGCGTAGCAGCCATCAATTTAGCCCTATGGCTAACTAATGTTCTAATTGTGCTAGTCAATCTGGAAGGATTATTTCATTGAAACTTATTTTATTCTTCGGTATTTTAAATATGTTCATTAAAAAAATAAAATACAAATATAAAAGATGAACAAAAATGTATTAATAAAAATAAAAGGATTTGTTCTATAAAATTTGGATTCGGTCAAAAGGCCACACTTACGGACCTAGAAGGCCACATGTGGCCTTAAGGCCGGGGGGAGGGGGTCCCCACCTCTGGCTGAGGCTCTTACTTCAGCATATCGAGTCCCTACAACTTCAGACTGGCGGTGGCGATTCCATGAATGAGTCTTGACTGAATTTGAGAAACCACGTGAGAAGTAACAATTATTAAATCAAATATTTGGAGGGAAAAACACGGATGACAAAGGAGGGAGAATGGGACGGAAACATTTCAAAGGCAGCCTCAGACTCAGAATGCGGCTGTCGGTGGGACTTAAAGCAAACAAGAAACGGGCATCAGGCGAAATGTTGCAGGTCTAAAGATGACGCTCAGTTTTTGGATATATAAAGCTGTCCAAAAAATCCATAAAACATCTGTTGCAGCTCAGGAACAAAGGGGAGGGAGTAACTGCGAGTGTAGCTCCTACAATATCACAAGTGAGGACAGAGCGCCAGGCGTGAGGCAGGCCCGGGCCGAGGCGTCTGCACTCTCCAGTGAACCGCAGGCATTTCAGGAGAAACAGGAAGGAAACACAGGTGAACTGGGTGTTGTCTAGAAAACAAGTGGAAGAAAGAAATTTAAATTAAAGCACTGATGCTTGTTAGTTTATAACCTACATAAAGGACAACTAGAAGCTCTGGCTATCAGATAGCCAGAAACTAGAGTTTTATCTGTTCTTTAGTTTTACAAACTTTGTTTATAGATCACTATGTTTTTATTGAAAAAGTACATCATGTACATTGTAAAAATTTTAACTATAAATCCCCATTACAGTTCCTTAGTTACAGTTCCCAAATCCTCAAGCTCCGAAAATTAAAGCTAAAAAAATCTTTTTAAAAATTTTTCTTGAGAAAGAAAATCTTAAAGGGTGGGTGAAGCACATGGGTTACTTTACAAAATACTCACAAAACCTGAACTGACATGAGGCTGTTTTGGGTTTTAGGTTTCCCATTTAGTGTGATAATTATTTGTTCTTTTTTGCTGTGGAAATATTAATGCGTTTGATTCTGGGCGTCTTTTTGGCTTTCCTTTCAAATATATTTATTGCCTGTGGCTTGAGAAACAGCCATTGAAGACATGTCTTGGACCTCACTTTTGGCTTAAAGCAGATGTTTCCATTATCCCAGAATTGTGTCCCAAAGACGGGATGAGAACGGAATAAGTGCTTAGTGGAATGCGGCAAAATAGAGAAAGGATAACTTGCCACGTTCTGGATCATTCCCCAGTTGCCTTCTTCTCTGATTCTAATTCTTTAGTCTTCAGTTAGCATTCAGTAGAGTAAGAAAAAGGATCCTTCCCCATCCAGAACTTTTCCCATCCAGAAATAGTGAATCATTTTATATATCTATTATTAATACAACCTCTGCATCACTTGCTGCACGGGCTCTCTGCCATGCTTCCTGAGCCGTTCCCCTTTGTACCTGGAAATCGTTATCTGCCTGAGCCTTGAAGTGTCCTTCTTCCTCGTATGACCCTCCTTGTGAGTATGCCATCACAGAATAGGTCAAGATATCAAAACAGTAGCATACATTACATAACATGGATATGAGTGAATCTGTACACAATATAGTGAATGAGATATCGCAAATAATGCATGTAGCAGATTTCCTGACATTCTATTAAGACCTCCACAACTGCGCATTATTATTATTATGTTATTAATATTATTGTTCTAATGCTCAGAAGAATCTCCAGGCAATCTTGCCATCTTGCCATGTGCATTTACCTCACTAGTGACTCTGGCCTTGGCCCTCTGTGTTTCCTGATGCTTGTTGCTTGGGACAAAGCCAATGGGCTCCCCTGTTCTCCTGGAACTTACAGAGGATGCTGATTTCCAACATCTTAGGTCTCACCCTGCCCTGCATTGTCATCTAGATAACTGGCACACTCCCTCCCTAAGGGCAGATGATTTTAAACAGCATGCATTTAGAGTAGAAAAGCCTCTCAGATTTATTCCAGAAGAACAGCCACATTCCCTCTTTATAGAGCATGGAACTATTATCTCTTTTTTCTCTCTTCCAAGAAAGCCCACCTTCCCCATCCCACAAGGGAAAAACAACTCTAACTCTGAGAACACCTCCACATGTTCCAAATTTGGCTGCCTTCTTGACTCTCCCAACAGCAAACTCAAAATGTTACACCTTTGTTCTCCTGGGATAATTTATATAAGCTATGAATTATTTAGCCTTTTAACCCATATAGAGTCTTTTATTTTTCGTTGTTATATTAATAACCAATGTTTCTTGTAGATAAGTTGGAAAATTGAGTTGCTATAAATGAAAAAAAGAAAGGAAAATTATGTATAATCTCAAAATCCAGAAACTGTTAGCATAGTAATGCATGGACTTCTGTATTATCTCATTGACTCCACTTTCAGGATAGGATTATAGGTTACATACCATTTTAACCTGAATTTTTATATTGTAATTTAACATATTTTGAAAAACTTTGCATGTTACTAAATAAAATTTGATAGAATCCCAACATTGAGGTCCAATCACAGAAGGGAAGGAGGTAAGGTTAATGGAAAATAGTCTTACTGTTGACTCATCAGTATCTACATAGAATCCAAAACCAGACAAATGTCACTATAGCAGAGAGGCCATGTTGAATGACTTAATTAGGTGTACACCACAGTCTGTGATTATCTTGTTGTTTAATTTCTGTCTCATTCATTGTCTATCATTCCCCACTAGAATGTAAACACAACACCCAACACATTGTAGGTCTTCAATAAATATGTTTTGGTGAATGAGTGAGTGAATTATCAGATTCATAACCTCACTTGATGTCACATAACCAAGTAGGTTGTGGTAAGACAGTACTTACCAAATCTCCATGGGCTCCCCTACATTGTCCAGCATGCCTTGCAGAGAGGTTGTAGCCATGTGGCAAGTTCTGGCCAATGGACCGTGAGTGGGAATAATCTATGTTACTTGTGGGCTGGGGCAATTAAGAGCTGGTAATGGGTGGCTCATGCCTGTAATCCTAGCACTCTGGGAGGCCAAGGCGGGAGGACTACTTGAGTTTAGGAATTTGAGACCAGCCTGAGCAAAAGTGAGACCCCATCTCTACAAAAATTAGAAAATGTGGTGGTGTGCGCCTGTAGTCTGAGCTACTCAGGAGGCTGAGGCAGAGGATCCCTTGAGCCCAGGAGTTTGAGGTTGCTGTGAGCTAGGCTGATGCCATGGCACTGTAGCCCAGGCAACAGAGTGAGACTTTTATCTCCAAAAAAAAAAAAAAAGAGCTGCTAATGATTCCTGTATCTCTCTCTTTTCCTGACTCAGGATCTTGGAGTCTGGGTGTTTCAGCTGACATAGCTACCAGTGGAATAAAGACATTCAAAATACATTAGGTTTTACATAATTGAGAAATAAAGCTTTTTTGAGTTAAGCCACTGATATTTTAGAGTTTGCCTTTTGGGGAATTACTGAAACGTAGCCAAGACTATCCTGATACATCCAGATAGAAAACCAGAATTAGAAATTTGCTCTTTGGCTTTAAAACTAAACAAATTTAATTGATATAAATAGGATATAGACTATGATTTTAACCTCATGGTTTTATTTGCTTATTTGATTTTAAAACACCTACCCTGAAATGGTTGGCTAAAGACAAAGGATATAAAATCTGAAAATGTTCTGAATATAAATTCAATGTCTTCAGATGTGTCATGGATTTGAAATGAAATATTTTAACTTAATATGCTATTTAGATTATTTCTATCATAAATTCTAATTTCACCTAACCCATAGGTTGTTTATAATTTCCGACAGGAACAAATCCTTTAGAGCTGTAAAAGGGAAAAAATACTTGCGTTCTTGGGGTTTCCTTTTTAGGCTGACAGCAGCAATGATGGCAAGTAGGAGGGAGGGACAGAGCTACTGGTCTGCCGGGGTCAGTCATTTACCTATTTCAGAGGGTTCCCAAACTTTCTCAGTTCACCGTTATATTCACTTCGTAATATATTCCTGGGTCCCAGGGTAAAATGTATGTATATACCATTTCAGGATATTAAAGCTCAAATAACTTAATGGTAGAGTTTGTACAGTGCCTGACAGATGTCACTTTGTTTCACCCCAAAATTGAAAACCTCCTGCAGTGCCCATCTGATTCACTATGGTGACCCAGGGAACCACAGCACACAGTTTGGGAACCATAGATCTTTGACTTAATACTGTGGAATTCGAGGAGCCCTGTCTTTTGAGAAGTTCACAGACCTCCAGCCTTCCACGAGCCTTTGTTTTATTTTAGAGAAATATGAATATTTACTCATAACATATCAAAAAACAGTAACTTGAACATCATGTGAAATTTGGAGCATTGTAGTCATTGTTGTGTGTATTTCACATTTTACTGAAAGACAAAGTCACCAGAGAAGATAGTAAGAGGTGAGTGTCGCTAGACAAAAGAGTGGAACTAGCAAGCTGGTTAGTCTCTGATAATTTCCAGCCTGTTTTCCCGGCTTCCAGGAGTTCATGCTCTTGTGGGTTTCCCGTGGCCTCTCTGAATAATCTGTCACATTTCTTTGATCGGCTAATCCTTGCTATGGAGCTGTTAGTTACTGACATTCTTCAAGTCTGGGTCCTCAATTTCTATTATAGTCTATGAGCAGATGATTCCTGAAACTTAACATTTTTTTTCTTCCTCTTGTTGTGTCCCTTTTGAAATTTCCCCGTCCTTCAGTAAAAGCAAGCCATCCTTCACGGTCAGGTGTCGGGATCTTGGGGAGACAGACGGACAGGGCCATCAAGGGTGCCTCCCTGGCTTCCTCTTTCTCAGGTCCCGTAAACAGCAGCTGGATGCTGTGATGAAAACGCAGATGCGGGGGGCCAGGTGGTGACCAGCAGTGCAGTGAGGGGGCCCACGGTGAAGCAGGACCTTTTGGAGGGGACACATGACCTTCACTTTCGCACCTCGCACTAGAGCAGGTGTTCTCCACCCTGGGTGCTCAGCAGAATCACCTGGGAGATGTTTAGAACACCAGTGCCCTACAATGAAACCATAAAACGAGTTGGGCAGGGGTCCAGGCAGCAGGAAGTTTAGCATGAGTAGCCAGGTTGAGAACCCCCTTGCTGGAGGAAGCTGACCTGAGAGGCAAGTGGAGGCGAGGGAAGGGAAGCGTGAACGTGAATCTCTCCCTGTTCTAACTACAGGTCCAGGAGACGGGAGCCTGGCCCTGCCAGCAAACATCCGCCACCACGCGCAGCACAGGAATACACCCAACATAGAAGGCTGCGGAACTGGGCTAGCAAGAGAGCCAAATCTTGATGACATCATTTGAGACATTCCTGAAGCTAGCACTGTTTCTGGAAATGTCAGTTATGTCCCACACCGTCTCTTTTTACTTGAGCCAGTACAGCTTGTGTTTTCTGCCTTTGTAAGGGAGACAGGCGAGGGCTACTTGTGTGACGATTACTCACCACCTCCTTCTTCAGCACTGAAACCTTGAAGGGGTGTTGCATCGTAAGGCTTATGTGAAGGGCTTTATTTTTGCTGTGGTTGGCAGAGACTGCTCATTGTAGCCCAGTATTTGTCAATGTAATAGCATTTTTAGATGAGCTGCTTAGACATAAAGACTACAATTCTTAGCCTCCACTGCAGCTGTGCCAGTAGGGTGCAAGCAGAAGCATGGGCGGTAGCTCTCAGAATCCTTAAATGACAGCAAGAACGGGCTTCTTTCCCATCCTTCTCCTGTTTTGCTCTCTGAAACATGGATGTCTCCATCCTCGACTTGAGGATGAGGCCGTACCTCGGGGATGGTGGGGTGCAGCCGTACGGGGAGCTCGAGTCCTCAGAGCCCCAGGGAGCAGAGCCATTACATTGACTCCAGGCTGGTACTTGCAGAGATCATTTATGTGAATGAGAAATAAATTTCTATCTTAATAAGCCAGTGCTATTTTGGGTTTTCTGTCAGTCAAAGCTGAATCTAATTCTAACTAATATACCCTATTAAGTTTCATCTTGATAGATTTGGACCATCACTTTGTGTCTTTGGGTCCTGATGTCATCATTCAACATTTCCTCTACCCCATCCAGCTCTCTGTCATCTGTTAATGAGATCAGTGTGCCATCTGTACCCAGAGCCAAGTCATTAATAAAAATAGGATTGGAGAGCATTAAGGATAGCAGCCTCCAGCCTGCTCCAGAGAGCTCTCACCAGGGGCCTGGTGATCGGTCCACCTTGCCTTTGGACGCAGGAGGGTGGTGTGGAGGGACACCGAGAAGTTTCAGCCGTAGATCAGTGGGTGCCAAGCTTTATCATCAGGACCACCCAGAGGGCTGTTAACACAGGTTGCTGGGTCCCGCCCACAGAGTTTCTAATTCAGTACACGTGGGGGAGGCCCAGGCATCTGTAGTTCTAACAAGTCTCAGGTGATGCTGATACTGATGGTTCAGAAACCACACTTTGACAACAATCACCTTAGCTGGAAGGAGAACTACAAGAGGGAGGGAATATTTAGAAGTAGTGTGACTATGGAAGGTAAGTCCTTGAGGAGACAAGAGGGGTGGATCGCAGGGTTTCAGGGGATGGTTGGGCTCTGATGGGACCGGAGTACCATGTTACAGCCAGCAGACCCAGGCACAGATGAAGGTAGGTGGGTTGGTCCATTTGATCGGGAGAGGCTGAAAGAGCTCCTGCACAAAGGAGTGAAAAATATGCAGGAACGTTACCTGATGCATTACTTGTTAGCTATGTGAGGAGAAATTTTGAAGTAAGGCGCAACAGGCAAACTCAGGCCCAGCTGAGTAACTGTTAAGGGAGTAAATGAACTAACCTTGGTATTAGTACATTATCAGGAACATCTGACTATGAACCTATAAGCACTTCCAGGGAGGAGGCTGCACTGTATTCAGCAAGATGTTTCCGGGCCTAGCAAAGCACTTGGTGAGTGCTCAATTCACATTTAACAATAAATGAATATGTGGGGTTCAATTTGTAGCTTATATTCCTCCTAAACAAAACAGCAGTTCATTAGCTTATACGTGGGTGTGTTTTGTGTTACTTTTAAAGAGTTAAAAAATCATTTGTTTCACAGGTAGGCATTATACGGTATGTGATTGTTTTACGAGAACGACCGTTAAACTATTATCACACCTTTAAAATAAGAACCTGTAAAATGTGTAACTACCAAACCATGAGATGCAGTTTTTTCTCTAATGTTGAGTTACAAGAAATTCCAGTAGGTGCTGCCTCACGAAGACAGTTTTGATTTTCTTCTCCCTGGGAACATAAAAAATACGGGGAATAAATCTGTGGGCATTTCGAATGGCTTCACACCCAGCCACAGAGATGGGTTGGCCTGAAACCACTGCTGGTTCTGAGATGAAGTTAAGACCAGTAGAAAGTCAGAGACGGCTTTGTCACTACAACTGGTCTGCACAGCAGAGGGTGGTGACCAAGAGTCCTGATTTGCCTGGGACTAAGGGGAATACCAGGATATGGGATTTTCACTGCTACACCTGGGATAGTCCCAGGTAACCAGGACAAGTTGGTCACTCTCGCAGGGGCTGACCATGTTGGAGGAGAAACCCCACACAGTAGTGAGCACAGTAGGACTGCTGTTTTGATTTATGCTAGGAAGCAGGGCTGACTTCGCAGATGTGGGACTAGTGTAGCAAAATTGAATAATACTCCAAAGGGCTTAGTTTAATGCTCTGCTATCACTTAAAATTCTTAATAATTTTTGAACAAAGGGCCCTCATTTTAATTTTTCGTTAGGCCCTCTATGTTATGTAGCTGGTCCACAAGTTATGCAGGAAGGGAGCTGGGTTTTCCTGTTTTTATTCCTCTTTGGCCTGGCAAGAGACAGGTTCTCTCTCCCTTTCTCCTCTCTCTTCCACTCGATGTCCTCGCCTCTTTCTGGTTTAAGCAAAACCTACGCAAGGCATTGCTCTATCCGTTAAGTTTTTGAAAAGGCCACACCAGTTTATCACAAGTGTTAGTGCTTAAAAAAATTAACTTGGTTTAAAGGCAGCATTTCCACCCTGGATGTGTTTCTCCCAGCAAGACAAAGTGAGCAGGAGAAGGACCAGATAGAGTATTTGGAAGAGTTTGAGAAAGTGTGGCAGAAACATCAGCTGGGGAGTCTCCAGGCAATGGCTGGGGGAGAAGCCACAGGCAACCTCCGATCAAAGCGAAAACCCTGAGCAAAGATGAAAGGGGCGATAATTGTAAGTTAGGAGAGAGAGTGTTGTATAATAGAGGTGATAATAACAGGCGCTTAGCAGGAAACTGAGGGAGAGTCACATTGGGGGGTGGGTGGAGAGCGGCCCAGGGAGGTCCCCTGACGGTCTCTCCTGAAGCTCTATGCTGTGGGAATTTTAATTCTCTCCAAGGTATTTCTCCTTTCCCTCTTGGATGTTAAAATCGCCATTTTCAAACAAAGGGTGTCTTACTGTGTTATTTACTTATGCTTTTGTCATTTTAAATGTGGAATGTAAGAACAGGGACAGCGCGCAGAGATTGAAGCATGACGCCAGGTGGCTGAGCCGGGCATAAGGTCGTAAAGGTCACCTTGGGGCACGGGCTGAGCGCTGCTGTGTCCTCGCCTTGACCGCGCCCCCTTCGGGGACAAACGTCCGGGGGGCGCGGTTCCTGCGGCGCCCGCCGACGGGGACAGTCTCCGTCGCTCGGCCTCCCCTGCGCTGTCTCGGTCATCCGAGCGCCGCGGCTTAGAAAGGTAGGTGGAGCAGGGCCTGCTCAGAAAAACGCACTCTTTGAGATTTTAAGCGTGTTTTTCTTACCGTCTTTGCGTGGCTCTGAAGTCAAAGCCTTCTGGGGGTGGGGGTGAGGCTTAGGTCCGGGAGTCGGAGCCAGATGTCGGGTTCTGGCCCAGGCGCTGAAGGGAGGCTCGCCTCTCCGGGTTTCTCTCCCCCCATCTGTTGCAAGCGAATCGCTCTTGAAGGTCTGGGCAAAGCAGCCAGCCTTCTTGGGGTTGTGGGGGAGAAGGATCCTGTAAGTACAAAGCATGACCTGACTGAAAAAGAATAATGTTTAAAGCTCAGAAAACTTGGCGCTGTGTGTGTATGTGGTGTGTGTGTTAGGTCCCCCAGTTATTAAACTAAGTGATGAATGACTCCAGGCAACGAGGCAGAAAGGCAAAATAGTGTTTCCAAGTGGCTGCCAGTACTTCCAGAGGAAGGACACCAAAGCCAGGGCCTCCCTACTGCCTTCTTGCTGAAATGCCCTTTCATCGTGAAAGTCGCTCCTCTTTTAAGCTCTGATTTAACAGTATTAAAACTCAGAAGAGGATGACTGATAAGTGATTTTAAAATTGTGCATATCCAGACAGTTCTAGAAGTAACTTTTATGAAGTAGTATACATTTAAAAAAAAATTATTGAGGTATTCGTGAAGTTAACTCACATCTGCCAAGGAAAATACACTATATTTGTCTGTTAGGGTAAAACTCTCTCAGCAAGGTAAATATTTAAAATATTTAAGAAAATGATCACAATGTCAAAATTTTATGAAAGATGTAATTGAAATGATTGCATAGTAAACATTTAATTTCAAGATATGCATACATTAATTTTGTTCTCTTTTAAAACGCATCTTAAGACTTTATTTTCTAGCCTTGGTATGACAACTTTTTTGCATTTTCATCTATTTTTAGCAGAAGGCTTTACTGAATCGTCCACCAGAGGGCAGTATTTGATAAGGGTTTGATAAAAACATACAATTTAATTCACTGAAATCATATAAGTTTTACGTTTTATTAACAGTTATATTAGTAGAAAGTACTTCCATCAACAGAACTGAAGTAAGGAAGCTACGCATGCTTGGTTTCCACATGGGGTAAATGGTTCTCAAAACAGCATATACTAAGTTGGAAAGGGTGTGTTTGTTTCATAGTTTTAAAGATGAAAGAAGCAATCAAAGGAATTAAAAACGATTTAGGTAGTACTTTACAAGCCCTGGATTGATCCCATTGGCTTGCTAAAAAGGAGTTTGGTTGTTTTAACTCAATCTCCAACACATTATTTACCCTCCCTGGGAAACCATCCAGATTTGGCTGCATTCCATATGCTAGAAAAAGCTCAGAGCTGGAGCCAACTGTGGCTTTGCCTGAGGTGGCAGAACAGCAAGAGAAGAGCTTGCAGGCTGGTTTCTAGGAGCCAGAAACATCATAGCCACACCCGTGGGGCCATCGTGACTGGGAGGTGGTAGGGAGTTTATGCCTGGCTCATACAAGGTTGTCAATAAATATTGGTTTCTCTTCTCTTCACTTGCCGTGCAATTATTTCCTACCTGGTGGTGTTGCTTTTGTTTGTTGTATTTACAATTAAAAAAAATTAAACACATGCACATGGTAAACAAACATTATAAGATGGTATATAATTAAAAATGTCTTTCCAACCTCACATACAAGACTCCCTCTCCAGAGGTAAAAACATCAGCAATGATTTTTGTATATTATTCAGAAAATTTCCATGCAAAACCATGTCTATATAGACATATATATATATATATATACACACACACACATATCCCATACGAATTTTTATACAAATGGGAGAAAACTATATAGATGTTAGCCTACATCTTGCTTTTTTTTTTTTGGTCAACAGTGCATGCTAGAAATCTTCTCAATCTTATTTCTTAACTTTTCCTATTTTATTTCAGTGAGACATATTTCCCCATGGAAAGAATTATTTTTTCTTTTCCCCTTTGCCTCATAGTGTCCTAAAGAGTACTGTTAACATACTAGGTGTTTAAAAACCATTCTGGGATCGATTAGCTGGAATGGCAGTCTGTTCCTGGTAAGGTGAGACAAGGAAGAAGGGTTATAATTACATTGGAAAATTTGTTTTGCTCATTTCCCAAAAAATGAGAACTGGAAAGGGTACATTGGGTCTTGTCTGGTGTTTTCCTTAGCCTCTGATGCTTGAACTTGACTGCATATGCTTGCACTATTTTGGTGTGTGGGTTTTCCCCACTTGAGCTCCTCTCATTTGTCATTCAGCAGCAAGCTGTGCCTTTGGATCGACACATCTTCCTCACCTTGTTGTGATGACTGGATGCTCTGTGATAATGGGGCACGAAGGGATCCCCAGAAACCAAGATGACATTCATATAGGTCGAGTGGTTCCATACTGCACAGCTCTGAGGATTGTCCTTCATTTTAAAGATTGTATATTAGGACAGTAAAAATCACAATAAAAAATTTTACTACTTTTTACACTGTATCCTTTGTTTAGCTTTTATAGCTAAGTTTCTTAGGTTGGGATACTGTCACAGTGAATCTGGAATGTCCATGTCCCTCCAGGGATCCATGTGTCAGCAAACTAGACTGCTTCCAAAACGTACCCCCACTTTCTTGCCCCTGGGCTGGTTTCTTTTTCTTTGCCTTCAGAAGTTCCACCAGTGCCTTAAGGCACAACTTCAAGGCTACCGTTTGCACTCAAGCCACGAGGGCACACTCTGTGCAGAGACGTGCTCATGGCTCTGGGGAAACACCATGCATAAGGGATGGTTTCTTCCTGCCCGCAGCTCTGTGGGTAACGGGGACCGCGCCCACGTGGGCAGCGGGAGAAGACAGAGGGAGCGTCAGTTATTAATAGTACTGAGGGTTAATTTGTGGTTTCCCAGAGGTGACCCTTGAGATGGTTTTTCAAGAATTTGAAGGTCTTGGTGGGCCAATTGCCGTCGTGGAAGGACATTCCAGGTCTGAGCAGAAGCTGTAGGTATTTTCTAAGGGTGATGACAGACAGTCTGTGTCTAAGGGACGGGGCGTGCGTGGGCGAGGCTGGAGGCGGACCGGGGTAGATTCCGAAGAGCCCTGAGTGTCACGCTCAGGAGTTCGGAATGGGAAACCTTGGAAGGATTCTGTGGAGGGATGATTGGACGGACGATGATCTTGTTACTCCAAACAGGGAACCTAAGGTGTCCGGGCAAGGGGAGAGGAGAGAATTACGTAGGTCTCGTACACACCGAGTTTATGTTGCATCCGCGACCTCTCACTGGTGATTTCTAATAAGATTTGGGGAGCTCAGAGGGGTCAGGAATGGGGATGTGTGAGTAAAAGGTTAACAAAAGCATTTTCTCCTCTATGGGGGAAAAAAAGATCTTGGGTTAACTTCTAAGCGCTGTTTGCCTGGAAACCTGAGAGAAGTGCACGCTAGCTATGCTACCAGGCAACACCGCTACGGTGAGAGCGACCTGGGATTGTAAACTGCACAGGGACCGGGAGGACCAGACAGGGCTGTAACTGCGTGGCGAGAAGCACAGCTTTGCACTTCCTGAATGCACTGACTTGGAACAGGACACTGCCCTAGTTGGGACCCGGAACTTACGGCTCTGGGACTATTACAACAGAAATGTTCTTCATGTGTTGAGGCCAGGGAGTTTCTTGTACCCGCTTCTGTGTTCTTAGGCTCTTGTCTCGGACCTGTGACTCTGACCCTGAAAATGAACCCTTGGTCTGCTGGGGTGCTGTTTCCTCAAGTGAAATCACCACCAGGTGAGGCTTCTTAGATTCTGTAAGATCTCCTGCCTGGGCCAAAGACTTACCGAGAGTGACCACTGCAGGAAGTTGACGTTGGATTTCTGTATATGTAACACGCAAAAACCAAAACAAAATGAAACCGAGATCTTCTTTTCCTGCCCATTAAAGAAGATATCCTTGCTTTGTGTCATCAACTTTTTCTTCTGTTGACCCCCTCCAGTGAGCCAGGCATGCTTCCTTAGCATCTAGCATGGTCAGTGCCAGTCATGAGACAGATTATGCTCAGTCAATAACAGTTACATAATTGATGTCAATAAATATTTGTTGATTACTTTCCATATTTCAAGTGCTATGCTGGTTGCCAGGATCCAAATACATGTCACCATACCCTTGCCCTCAAGGAATTCACATTCTGTTAGAAAACAGAATTTTGTCATAGTGTGTGGAAAGGGGAATGATGAATGAATGACTCACACGGTTGATATTATTATCTCAGAGTAGCAAAAATGAACCCTCAGGGAGGACCTATTTTATGTACGATGCCTTTGTTGCTTCTCATCAGGTTATATTTAAATGATCAAATTTTCCTCTGGCTCCCTACCGAGTCACTAATTATCCTCGTCATCATTTTCGTTATCGTTGTCATCAATAGTGGCATCATCCTTAGCGCTTAGCACGTTACTCACCAGTAACAGTACGAAGTCCATTATTTGGATTATTTGATTGAATCCTCATTACAGCCTTACAGGGTGACTACTGAAGTTATCCCCATTTTACAGATAAGAAAACTAAGTTGGTAGAACCAGGGTTCAAAACTGGAAGTCTGACTCCAGAGCTCACCCTCTTAGTGACCCCGTCGTCCTGCTTCCCACTGCCACCACCTCAGAGATGGCAAGGTGGCCTGGGAGATGTATTCTCGCTATTTATGTGCTTGGGCCATAAAAAGGACAAAACTGCATCTTGTCTATGCCTGGAAACAGAGGGAGTTACTTTTCAGACGTCTCATGTGTATGGTGCATTTAGGATAGTGTAGTAAAAATGTCTGGTTCTTGTTTACAAATATGCTTAGTGAGAAATCACAAAACGTTCCTCCCGTGTAGGACTTTCAAAATACCCATGAACAGACAGAATGCTGGCTCTAAAGTTAGAAATCAGTGTCTAGTATATTTTAGTTGAAACTTAGGCTGTAGGACTTTTTGATTTTACTTTGCTGTATACAGCTAGCTCAATTTTATTCTATTTGTGGAAATCTCAGATAATTTTATTTTGAACTTTATGCCTTGAAGAATTTTACCAGTGTTGTTATACAGGTTTAACTGCAGTGAAGTGTTGTGCATGCTAATACTGGATTTTGTCAAGCACAGAAGAGTGGAAAGACATTTAATCTGTCCAATTTTGCTTGGCAAGGCTTGAAAATTCCAGAAAAGTGTCATTTCTTGTCCCCTTTTTGTAATGGGCTCTCTATACATCCCTGCACCCCCTTCCTCTAATTCACTTGGGGAAAGACATTTCGGTCTCACCTCTGCCCTTCTCCCCTGTCCTCCCACCTCCTGGGTGAGGCTGCTGTGCAGGTAGCAGGGAAGGTTGGGCTTCTCCTCACTCTTCTGTCTCTAAACCCCACAGCACCGTGAATACAAGTGCATTTAGGGTAGATGTGTGCCGACGTAGGGAGTCAACATGACGTATTGTCCAAGGGGGACAGCTTCGAGAGTGAAGCAGGGACTATTAGTTATTACACCAGGACATGAGGCACAAGTGGCAGTCCCAGCAAGCTGAGATGAAGGGTCACCTTAGTATAGAAGACATATCGAAGGACTGCGGGCAACAGAGCAGGCAACAACTTAACATTGACCTTAGCTGTGCGCAGTGGCATGTGTTTATAATCCCAGCTACTCGGGAGGCTGAGGTAGGAGGATCAGATGAGCCCAGGAGTTTGAGGCCAGCCTGGGCAACACAGTGAGACACCATCTCTAAAAAAATAAATAAATAAATAAATAAAACACACACACATAAAACTGGCCTCCTTGAAAGTCCCTCAGTATCCCTACCCTGGGAGATCCTCAGGAGCTCTCTGGCTTCTCCAGGCCTCTCCCTATTCATGGCTCAGTTTTTTTGCGGGGGGATTGATGTGAAAAGTCATTATCCTGCACTGTCCCGTAAAGTAGCCACTAGCCATGTGTGGTCGTTTTAATTTAAATAAAGTTAAAAATTTATTTACCCAGTGACGGCAGCCACAATTGAAGTGTTCAGGAGCCACACGTGGCTGGTGGTTGCTGTATCGGACAGCATCAACGTGGCACATTTCCATCATCGCAGAAAGTTCTGTGAGAGGGCACTGCGCTCTCCTCAAATCTCGCCCCCTTTCCTAGTCCCAGGTTCCTCCTTGTCCTCGCCCTTCACAGACACAGACACACACACACACACACTCTCTCCCCCCTCCCCCTCCCCCTCCGCCTCTCCCTCTCCCTCTCTCTGCCTCTCTCTGCCAGACTGGCCAAATTCCATTTTTTTGTTACGCAGAAAAATTGGCTATTCGGGCTGTGCCCAAAGGGCTTCTTTTCTTTTACACTAAAGAACTGTCAAAGCTCTCCGAGGTGTTTTCCTAAAAACCAAAGACCTGTCTACCTTGAGAAGAATGATCCCTCTCTCCTAGAAGGCAGAAGTATCTACGGTCTGTTGTTTTTCCAAAATTATGACACTGATTTTCGAATGCGGCATGTGGAAGCAGTTTTATTACTTTTACATCCTATGGTGGATAAAGAAGTACAAGAAGTTCTAAGTCAGAGCCTTTGTTTATTTGGCTATAAAAAGCAAAGAGAAGAAAATGAAAAAAGAATTACGGCCTAGCCTTAGGCACAACATCAACTTAAATAGAACATATTTGACTTGTGCTGAGGAATAGTCCGTCTGCACTGTGTTGAATAATCTGCCAGATGGCCATCCAAACAAATGAACTGAAGCAAAACAGGCCAGATTTATGGTCTCTTTGCAGTCAAAAATAACTTTTCTATTATTAAAAGTAAATAATTTCACGTTAAGGTGTTGCAGCTTACATAACAACAACTTTGTATTGTGAGCTATGTTAGCAAATAGTCACACTGCAGACGTTGGTACACATTTCCCTTGGGGAAGAGATTATTCATTTTGTCTAAGCAATGTCAAGGGTGTGTATTTATAATCTAGTTTTTCCAATCAAACATCACATTGTAAAATTCTAGGACTTAAGCTTCTACTCTGAGACATTTACTGCTATAGTTTTCTCAGAAAACCATCTTCCTTCCATTGCTACCGGTTCAAAAAAACGGGTGGGGGAGAGAGGCTGTTCTTTGTGCTTTTTTTGTAACCCGTTTTTAAATATTTTGCAGCAAAGATCAGACTCCCTGACTGAAGTAGCCTTGCAGTTTTATTTCATTTATTCACTTAACAAAATTTTAAGTTCATTTTTTTTTTTTTTTTTGAAACAGTTTCGCTCTGTCATCCAGGCTAGAGTACAGTGGCATCATCATAGCAACTGCAAATTCCTGGGCTCAAGCGTCCTCCTGCCTCAGCCTCCCAAGCAGCTGAGACTACAGGTGTGCGCCACCACACCCAGCTAATTTTTCTATTTTTTGTAGAGACAGGGTCTTGCTGTTGCTCAGGCTGGTCTCGAACTCCTGACCTTAAGCAATCCTCCTGCCTTGGCCTCCCAGAGTGCTAGGATTACAGGCATGAGCCACTGTACCCAGCCTTGAAGTTCATCTTGATGTGTGTGTCATTCTAGGCCTTATTGCCCTCTTTCTCCCCCTGCAAGTTTGGAGTGCACACTTCCTCCCTGCCTTTGGTTGAATAGGTAGATTATGTACAAGGAAAGAAACAGGCCCGATTTTCAACTGGACATTTTGATCAAGCAGAAGCTAAGTGTCACAAGCTAAGATGCGTGGTTTGGGAGAATATGTGAGAAAGGATGATCAATATTGAATAGGGACAAACATTTCAGGTACCTAAGACTTAGTTCATGTTTCCTGCCTGGATCTCTTGCATCCTTCCCTTGTATCATCCATTCATTGACGAACTGTCGTATGCTAAGTGCCGGAGACTTTGAGTAAGATCAGAATAGTCCCTGCCTCACAGAGCTCAGGGGCAGCGACAGAGACAGACCTGACCTCCTCTGGCAGGGAGAGGGGGACAAAAAAGGCTTCGCAGAGGAAGGAGGAGGAGGAGTCAGCCAGATGAAGGGCTTTGGATGGAGGTGAGGGCAGGGAAAAGGACAGTGGAAAGCAGGGGAGCTTTCCTGGCCCAGGGAAGAGTGAGGGCAAGGTGCGAAATGGGCCAGGGTGTGAGTGTGAGGGGCTGTGGGGCTTGCAGGTGGAAGGTGGGGTCAGGTGCTGTCAGACATGGGCAAATTGGGCAGGGACCCACACGGGCCGGCCTTGCCCGGATTTGGGGCTTTATCCTAAAAGCAAAGGGCATTTGCTCGAGTACATACAGTAGGGGAGCTACGTGATCAGGTTTGTGTTTCTAAAAGCTCAGTGGCTTCTGCACGAAGAGTGTTGAAAGTGTGCAAAAGTAACTGAGGGATACCCTTTGGGTGCCATCGGGGAAGTGCAGGCGATAGGGGATGGTGGCTTCCACTTGGGGAGGAGCAGTGGAAACAGGGAATTGAGTCTAGTTAAGAGAATTTAGGAGGTAAGATCCACGGGACTTGGTAATGTCTTTGCTACAAAGAGTGAAGGAGAAGGTGGTGTTGAAGGTGACGTCGAAGGTGATGTGGGCTGGGAGGAGCACACGGCACTGTAAGGCAGAGTCTAGCTGGGGGAGAGGGGGCAGGAGAATTCCAGAGAGGCAGAAGGAAGAGCCCAGGAGCAAACCTCTGGTGTGGACTCTCCCAAGGTGCATGGGGCTGGGAAGTGGGAGCAATGCCTGATATGTTTAGGGGATTTCTGTGCCCCACTTTTCAGAGCGTGCTTCAGGGAGAGGCCATCATGGCACCAGAGAGGCCGGGTAAGGGAGGTGGTGTGGCATGTCAGTGGCTAGGGTGGCTTGAGAAAGAGACCTGGGTCTTGGGGGAAGTGACATGGGGTGCTGTCAGTAGATGTGGGCTGGACGGTGCCGACTGGAGGCCGCAGAGTGAGCATGGACTTCAGAGTGGACGATGGGGGTCCAAAGACCAGATGGAATGAATTTCCCCTCGATAGACTATAGCATATGACTTGTGGGGACTCGATATTGTCCATCTCACCAACTCCATGCTGACCATGCGTAAATGGCCAAAGAAAACGGAGAGGGGAAATTGGGTGGACTGAGTTAAATCAGGAACAAAAAAGCCTCGAGATGATCCTAACCCGACCACGATTCAGTCTCTATCGGTCATGCGAATCTGGAGGGATGGCTGGGTGAGTCACAAATGATGTGGTGATGCTAGCCAGCTACTTGGAGAAAAGGATATGTCTTGTTTTGTACCTTATGCCAAAAGATTCTAGGTAGTAGAAAATAGTATAAATAAAAACTGAAAGAAAATATAAGGGAATATTTTCTGAAACCCAACTGTGAGAGGCCTGTCTAATCAGTGAGTGAGATGTGAAAATTTAAAGGAAAACATTGACAGGTTTAATGATAAAAAGATTGAAAGATTTGCAAGCAAAAATGTCTCATACTTGAATTCGAAATGCACATACATGGGGAAAACAATTATAGCAAATAAGAAGTTTAAATCCTAACAATAGAAGGAACTCCTACTGAAGGGGTAAAATTCCAAAAGATAAATATGCCAAGCATGTGAATTGATATAAGTAGAAATTGTAAATGACTGACATAGAAGAATGTTTAACATGATTAGCTTGTATTAAATATAAATTAAAATAAGAATGACATGTCTTTTAATATCTATCAATCTAGGGAAAATTTAAAAAATATTTAATAATACTCACTGCAGGTGAGCATACAGAAAGACACTCATTCACTTTGCTGCTGGGAGAGAAAACAGAGCTTAATTTGGATAGTAATTCAGCAATCTGTGGTAAGAGTTTAAAAGAGTAGAAAATTGGAAACAACATAATCTTTCCAAATAGGAGAAGATTTAAGGAAATCCGTATATATCTACATGTTATGCTATGATACAGCCATTAAAATGGAGGCATTTGAAAATATTTATTGATACGGGAAAATGCATATGCTATAATGTTAAGTGACGAAAGGCAACACGCTGAATTATATACACAGTGCGATCACAACTATGCAAATAAATGTCCATAGAAGTAGTTAGAGAAAAATGCATTGATCTACCAGTGTGCATTTTTGAGTGTTGTAATTATCAGTGATTTTATTTTCTTTTTACTTCTCTGTACTTCTGTAGTACAGAATTCTAAATTGGAAAAACTAGAAAACAATCTTAGAAATAAATATGTACTTGGAGCTTACTGCAACTTATGACTTCTGCTCTAACGGTTCAAAATGCTTTTCTTGGCTAATGTATTTGTCTCAAGTTACTTACGTCTGTGGTCCCCAAACCCCAGTCCATGTACCAGGGACCGGGCCCCACAGCAGGAAGCAAGTGAACAAAGCCCCACCTTACCCACAGCCACTCCCCATCGCTCGCATCACCGCCCGAGCCCCGACCCCCATTAGGTCGGCACAACATCAGACCCTCACAGGAGTGCGAACCCCACTGCAAACTGCACGCATGCAAGGGATCCAGGTTGTGCGCTCCCCGTGAGAATCCAGCGCCTGATGATCTGAGGTGGAGCCGAGGTGGCTCTGCCGCCCCTGTCCATGGAAAAATTGTCTTCTGCAAAACTGGTCTCTGGTGTCAAAAAGGTTGGGGACCACTGATTTACATGATAATGTTCATGACTCAGACGATACTTTTATGGCCCTCAGTATGTGTCAGGAACCATACTAAAAACTGCGCACGTATTAACTCATTTAGAACTCACGATTCTCATGAGAGGTCATATTTTAACCTACATTTTATGGAGCAGGAAATTGAGGCACAGAGAGGTAAGTGACCTTCACATGGTCACACAGCTAGTAAATGGTGAAGCGGAGCTGGGATTTGAATTCGGGTGATGTGGCTCCAGTTTTCCTACCTTCTGTGCTCCGTTTGAAACAAAAGACACCTTTGTCTTTCAGGAAATAACTAAACAATAAAACCTTATGAAATCAAACTGGCTTCAAAAAATACTAAAATGTCAAATGACATTCCTGGATCATGAATCTCATCTACAAACTAAGAGTTAAATTAGATGATCTTTAAGATTTTTTCCTGGTAGTAATAATATTGATTATGGTTGTATTTATTAGCAAGAAAAATGGACTTTTGTATACCATACTAAGAATCCTAATTATTTCCTCTACGATCATTTCCTTCCCAACCTCATACCTTTTTATTAGCAAACCTTCCCTGTGACCCCTGGCCCTTTTCCTCTGCCCGAGCCAGGTGGTTGGAGCAGCGGAAGATTTCTTGCCTGTGTTAGGCCAGCCAGAATCTCTCCTGAGTTTGGAATGGCTGCTCCAAGATTCTAGTCCCCTCTGGACTGCATGTGCTGGGAGGTCATGTAGGCCAGTGGTGCCTATTTTTCACCATGTGCTAGAGAAAAGAAATAGGTGGCTATGTAGAGTGAGAAGGAAAGTGGCCCACAGAGAAGGGAAGAGTCCTGATCCTGTAGCCGGATGACAGGATGGGACTGGAGGGGTGCAGAGTGTGGTTCTCTTTTCCCCTGAGACTGTCTCACTCCTGGTGCCTCCACAGGGCCTGGAATCATTGTCTGACCAGGGTCTCACAAAGATACTCTGTGTCCTTTCCGTAAATCCCCCAACTGAGTTTGCTTAATCTGGTTCCAGTGGGATCATTACTTCCACCAACCACACAAGACTTATGTGTGCAGCTGGTTCCCAGCGCCTCTGGCCGTAGCCACAAGGTGAACAGTGAGCAACTTTTGCACTGAGCCAGTCTGCAACATCTGATTTCAAATGTTTTCCTCTGATGATTTGGGCATTGCAGTGAAATCGGCTCAAGTAAGGAATGCACTGAAAACTAGGGCTTGCTGTGGAGGAGATATTAAAAGAGATGGCGAGAGATCTGCTAGCTAGCTGGCCGGCTGAAGGCTTTGGTCTGCGGGTGAGGTTTGCAGGTTACAAGGCTAGTCTGCAGGTTTACTTTGGAGGTGAGAACACTTGATTGTTTGCAGGTTACCCAGGGCGTACCATGCTTTGGGGAAGTGATTCACAGTCAACAAACTCATGAGAGACTCCGGGATCAGCCCGCAGGCCAGCGAATTGATACCCAAGGAGATGGACATATTGCTTAGAACATGTGCTGTCAACCGCATACAGGGGGCACGTCTTGTAACAGGTGACATGTCCCCAAGCCAGTCCCTGAGCAGGGCTCTGCAGCCTCATGCCGCACCCTGTGCCCTTAGCTCTTGATACTGTAGAAGCCTTGGCCAGTGCTGGTTTTTCTGTTTTCCAGGCAATACTTGCATATAACAAAAATTTCCAAAAAGCAATCAAGTATCAGAAGAAATAGTTAAACTTGTTGAAAGTGGCTGCTTCTAAGAGTGTGATGAAGGGGTGGAAAGGGCAGAGCAGCAGAGACCTGCTCTCACTGTAAACTTTTTACTACCCTGATTTTTTATTTTACTATGTGCATATATTACTCAGATACAAACAAATAAACGAGGACTATGACACCCATATCCCCCTCATAAAATAGTGTCCATTGTATCTTAACGCCAGATTAGATTCCCTCTCCTGTGTTATTGACACAAATCCTAGAGGTCTCATTCCATTTACTGTGTGCTTTTAATAGCACAGACCTCTGTGGAATTTATTTCATTTAGAAGCATTCATTTTTGTTCATTTATTTATTGAATTCTTGCCATGTGCCAGGCATTTCTACACAAAACAGTATATGTTACTGTACTCTTTGTCCCATATTTGCTAATTATTAGGTAAGCAATGTAGTCCCTTGAAGTTGGCAATTTTGGGAATGTACATATTCTAAAGAAGCTTTAGAAATGCTTCTTAGTGCAAATAAATGTCTGCGGCTATCTTTAAAATGTTTACCTCTTTCCTCTTGCTTTGTTCCAGCAATAGTAGGTTGAAAGCAGAGAGCATATCTAAAACCTGAAAAACTGCTGTCTGAACAATTTGTTCATTCATTTAAAAATTGATTGATCACCTCTTACATGCCTGGCAGTGCACCACGCTAGGGGAACACAACAGGTAGGACCGTGGTCTGCGCTTTTAAGAAATGTAATTTCTTGGAGGATATTTTTTGAGAGGAAGATAGCTCTCATTTTTACCTGAAAAGAATTCATTGCTTCCTCAGCTCTTTGCTGCAGCATCCCTTTAGATAGTAAGCACTTAGTAAAAACTCGTTTTGCAGATATATGATTTCCACACAACTCTGCAGGACATCTACAGCCCAGATCCTGCCGCCCCGCCCCAGGGCTCTGCAGTGTCCCCCTGAGCCCCGGGCAGAGGCAGGCGTGTAACGCGAGCACCGTTTGTGGGGTTGCTATGCCCGCCTCTCTTCACGGCACAGATGTGGGCACAGTTGTCCAGAAACAAACCTTTGGGAGCCCTGAGGCTGATGTGCTGTGTGGAGGGAGGCGAGGCTGGCATCCGACGGGCCGTGGGGCAGCACAAGGAGAACTCGTGTCTCGTTTGTGGCTGGGAACACAGCACGGCCTCGCCTGCAGTGGCTCTGGATGTGGGGGAAACTGGAGACGGGAGAGATGAGAGTGAACTGCAGCGCGAGAGAGGGAGAGGACAGGGCGGAGCTGGAAGGCAGGAATGGGGTGAGCGGCAGCCCACACCTGGTTCGCAAGCAGAGGAGAGCCGATAGCCAGAAAACCGAGGTTAGCTCTGCCTTGGAGAACTCATCCGGATCCGCATACTCTTAGTCCCTAGAAACAGACTGGACACTGGGTAGGCTGAGGGTGGGGGGTGCCCAAATCTACCTGGGCTGTGTGGCCTTACTAGGTCTATCTCAGTGTTCCCTCGTCCTCGACTCCCAGTGTCAAGAGTGAGTGCAGGTACCGAGTTGAGCCGATGTCAGTGATCACAAATACAAAGCAATCCCACACAAATGGTTTATTACAGAAAAGAAAGAAACTGTACAAAATGAAAGAAGGAAGCTACTCAAGTGAAAGTATGTTCCAGAGAGGAATGGGTCAGTCTCCACGCGGGGAGAAAGATCTACGTTGAGGATTCCCAGGTGGTTTCCTTGCATTGGCCTGGTGGGGGGCGGGGCTTACAGGAGGGTGGGATATTAGCAAATGATTATCAGGTGTTCCGTTTTCCTGCAGTCCCTGCCCCTGATTGGTCTCCCCTTTCCCCTTCCCCGCCCTCCCCTCCCCTCCCCTCCCCACTAGGAATCACCCTCCAGTCTACACCCACCACCTGCAGATTTGATCCCTACCTAACAGCCTTGGGCCGGTCGTTTAACCTTCATGAAGGTGTCTCCTCTTGGATAAAATGAGAGAATCACATGAGAGCATCTGGTACATTCCCCAGCACACCATAGGTGCTCAGCAGCTTCGTCCTATCTCCTGCCCTACCACCTCTCAGGAAGGTCAGAGAGCTCAATGTCCCCTATGCTGAATACCAGGAAATCTTAAGAGGTTTGGGGACTGGGAGGGGACACATTTCTGTTGATTGAAGCCCCCCGGTTTATGGAACTTTGCTATAGCAGCTCTAGGAAACTAATGCAGACGCTTTTTCCTTATTTTTTTATAAGAAGAATGAGATCAAGAAATGTCCACGATTATGAGACATAGAGCAGAAATCGAGGAATGTTTTTGTATAACTCCAAAGATATGTGATTGAAACTCACCCAGTCCCAGAGCACTGTGTCTGGTGATGCTACAACTCATGAAGTCCAATCCAGTCTGGCCGTTAAGCCAATGTGATCATTCTGTGAGCAGAAACTTCAGACACTCCAAGAAGAAAGTGGTCATGGTGGTAAGCAGCCTCCAAGAGGGTCACCGATGACCTTCGCCTCTTGGTATTCCTGACTTTGGGTAACCTCCGCTCCTATGAAACATCAGCCTGTGTGACCCATGAAATATTGGGGGAAATCAGGGAGGTGACTTTCGAGGCTAGGCATGGATGCTGCGGCAGAAACACAGCCCTACCAGCACCTTCATTTTGTCCCACTGAAATTTCTGACCTCCGGAATTATAAGACAATAAACTTTTCAGTAAGTTTGTGGTCGTCTGTTGTAGTAACAACAGGAGGCTAACACATGGGACTGTATAAACAGATACTCCAAGACCCAGAAGTGCCTCTCTCGGGAGCTTAATCCCAATGACAAAC